>CM050171.1:3318894-3382463 GCA_027410445.1 Discoglossus pictus
GTTCTTTATTAGACTCCTCCCCATGCAGTACTGTACCAGTCCCCCTTCTCACGTGGCTCTTAATCAGACTCCTCCTCATGCAGTACTGTACCCAGTCCCCCTCCCCACGTGGCTCTTTATCAGACTCCTCCCCATGCAGTACTGTACCAGTCCCCCTCCTCACGTGGTTCTTAATCAGACTCCTTCTCATGCAGTACTGTACCAGTCCCCCTCCCCACATGGCTCTTTATCAGACTCCTCCCCATGCAGTACTGTACCCCGTCCCCCTCCTCACGTGGCTCTTTATTAGACTCCTCCCCATGCAGTACTGTACCAGTCCCCCTCCCCACGTGGCTCTTTATCAGACTCCTCCCCATGCAGTACTGTACCAGACCCCCTCCCCACATGGCTCTTTATCAGACTCCTCCCCATGCAGTACTGTACCAGACCCCCTCCTCACGTGGCTCTTTATCAGACACCTCCCCATGCAGTACTGTACCAGTCCCCCTCCCCACGTGGCTCTTTATCAGACTCCTCCCCATGCAGTACTGTACCAGTCCCCCTCCCCACGTGGCTCTTTATCAGACTCTTCCCCATGCAGTACTGTACCAGTCCCCCTCCTCACGTGGCTCTTTATCAGACTCCTCCCGATGCAGTACTGTACCAGACCCCCTCCACACGTGGCTCTTTATCAGACTCCTCCCCATGCAGTACTGTACCCTGTCCCCCTCCTCACGTGGCTCTTTATCAGACTCCTCCCCATGCAGTACTGTACCAGTCCCCCTCCTCACGTGGCTCTTTATCAGACACCTCCCCATGCAGTACTGTACCAGACCCCCTCCACACGTGGCTCTTTATCAGACTCCTCCCCATGCAGTACTGTACCCTGTCCCCCTTCTCATGTGGCTCTTTATTAGACTCCTCCCCATGCAGTACTGTACCAGTCCCCCTCCCAACATGGCTCCTCTCCATGCAGTACTGTACCAGTCCCCCTCCTCACATGGCTCTTAATCAGACTCCTCCTCATGCAGTACTGTACCAGTCCTCCTCCCCACGTGGCTCTTTATCAGACTCTTCCCCATGCAGTACTGTACCAGTCCCCCTCCTCACGTGGCTCTTTATCAGACTCCTCCCCATGCAGTACTGTACCAGACCCCCTCCTCACGTGGCTCTTTATCAGACTCCTCCCCATGCAGTACTGTACCCCGTCCCCCTCCTCACGTGGCTCTTTATCAGACTCCTCCCCATGCAGTACTGTACCAGTCCCCCTCCTCACGTGGCTCTTTATCAGACTCCTCCCCATGCAGTACTGTACCAGTACCCCTCCTCACGTGGCTCTTTATCAGACTCCTCCCCATGCAGTACTGTACCAGTCCCCCTCCCCACGTGGCTCTTTATCAGACTCCTCCCCATGCAGTACTGTACCAGTCCCCCTCCTCACGTGGCTCTTTATCAGACTCCTCCCCATGCAGTACTGTACCAGTCCCCCCTCCTCACGTGGCTCTTTATCAGACACCTCCCCATGCAGTACTGTACCAGTCCCCCTCCCCACGTGGCTCTTTATCAGACTCCTCCCCATGCAGTACTGTACCAGTCCCCCTTCTCACGTGGCTCTTTATTAGACTCCTAGCCATGCAGTACTGTACCAGTCCCCCTCCTCACGTGGCTCTTTTTTAGACTCCTCCCCATGCAGTACTGTACCAGTCCCCCTCCCCACGTGGCTCTTTATCAGACACCTCCCCATGCAGTACTGTACCAGTCCCCCTCCCCACATGGCTCTTTATCAGACTCCTCCCCATGCAGTACTGTACCAGTCCCCCTCCCCACTGGCTCTTTATCAGACTTCTCCCCATGCAGTACTGTACCAGTCCCCCTCCCCACGTGGCTCTTTATCAGACTCCTCCTCATGCAGTACTGTACCTGTCCCCCTCCTCACGTGGCTCTTTATCAGACTCCTCCCCATGCAGTACTGTACCAGTCCCCCTCCTCACGTGGCTCTTTATCAGACACCTCCCCATGCAGTACTGTACCAGTCCCCCTCCCAACATGGCTCCTCCCCATGCAGTACTGTACCAGTCCCCCTCCTCACATGGCTCTTAATCAGACTCCTCCTCATGCAGTACTGTACCAGTCCTCCTCCCCACGTGGCTCTTTATCAGACTCTTCCCCATGCAGTACTGTACCAGTCCCCCTCCTCACGTGGCTCTTTATCAGACTCCTCCCCATGCAGTACTGTACCAGACCCCCTCCTCACGTGGCTCTTTATCAGACTCCTCCCCATGCAGTACTGTACCCCGTCCCCCTCCTCACGTGGCTCTTTATCAGACTCCTCCCCATGCAGTACTGTACCAGTCCCCCTCCTCACGTGGCTCTTTATCAGACTCCTCCCCATGCAGTACTGTACCAGTCCCGCTCCTCACGTGGCTCTTTATCAGACTCCTCCCCATGCAGTACTGTACCAGTCCCCCTCCCCACGTGGCTCTTTATCAGACTCCTCCCCATGCAGTACTGTACCAGTCCCGCTCCTCACGTGGCTCTTTATCAGACTCCTCCCCATGCAGTACTGTACCAGTCCCCCTCCTCACGTGGCTCTTTATCAGACACCTCCCCATGCAGTACTGTACCAGTCCCCCTCCCCACGTGGCTCTTTATCAGACTCCTCCCCATGCAGTACTGTACCAGTCCCCCTTCTCACGTGGCTCTTTATTAGACTCCTAGCCATGCAGTACTGTACCAGTCCCCCTCCTCACGTGGCTCTTTTTTAGACTCCTCCCCATGCAGTACTGTACCAGTCCCCCTCCCCACGTGGCTCTTTATCAGACACCTCCCCATGCAGTACTGTACCAGTCCCCCTCCCCACATGGCTCTTTATCAGACTCCTCCCCATGCAGTACTGTACCCCGTCCCCCTCCTCACGTGGCTCTTTATTAGACTCCTCCCCATGCAGTACTGTACCAGTCCCCCTCCTCACGTGGCTCTTTATTAGACTCCTCCCCATGCAGTACTGTACCAGTCCCCCTCCTCACGTGGCTCTTTATTAGACTCCTCCTCATGCAGTACTGTACCAGTCCCCCTCCCCACGTGGCTCTTTATCAGACTCCTCCCCATGCAGTACTGTAGCAGTCCCCCTCCTCCTCATGCAGTACTGTACTCCGTCCCCCTCCTCACGTGGCTCATTATCAGACTCCTAGCCATGCAGTACTGTACCAGTCCCCCTCCCCACGTGGCTCTTTATCAGACTCCTAGCCATGTAGTACTGTACCAGTCCCCCTCTTCACGTGGCTCTTTATCAGACTCCTAGCCATGCAGTACTGTACCAGTCCCCCTCCCCACGTGGCTCTTTATCAGACTCCTCCCCATGCAGTACTGTACCAGTCCCCCTCCTCACGTGGCTCTTTATTAGACTCCTCCCCATGCAGTACTGTACCCCGTCCCCCTCCTCACGTGGCTCTTTATCAGACTCCTAGCCATGCAGTACTGTACCAGTCCCCCTCCTCCCCATGCAGTACTGTACCCCGTCCCCCTCCTCACGTGGCTCTTTATTAGACTCCTCCCCATGCAGTACTGTACCAGTCCCCCTCCTCACGTGGCTCTTTATTAGACTCCTCCCCATGCAGTACTGTACCAGTCCCAGTCCCCCTCCTCACGTGGCTCTTTATTAGACTCCTCCCCATGCAGTACTGTACGTCCCCCTCCTCACGTGGCTATTTATCAGACTCCTAGCCATGCAGTACTGTACCAGTCCCCCTCCCCACGTGGCTCTTTATCAGACTCCTCCCCATGCAGTACTGTACCAGTCCCCCTCCTCATGTGGCTCTTTATCAGACTCCTCCCATGCAGTACTGTACCAGTCCCCCTCTTCACGTGGCTCTTTATCAGACTCCTCCCCATGCAGTACTGTACCAGACCCCCACCTCACATGGCTCTTTATTAGACTCCTCCCCATGCAGTACTGTACCAGTCCCCCTCCTCACGTGGCTCTTTATTAGACTCCTAGCCATGTAGTACTGTACCAGTCCCCCTCTTCACGTGGCTCTTTATCAGACTCCTAGCCATGCAGTACTGTACCAGTCCCCCTCCCCGCGTGGCTCTTTATCAGACTCCTCCCCATGCAGTACTGTACCAGTCCCCCTCCCCACGTGGCTCTTTATTAGACTCCTCCCCATGCAGTACTGTACCAGTCCCCCTCTTCACGTGGCTCTTTATCAGACTCCTAGCCATGCAGTACTGTACCAGTCCCCCTCCTCACGTGGCTCTTTATCAGACTCCTCCCCATGCAGTACTGTACCAGTCCCCCTCCTCACATGGCTCTTTATTAGACTCCTAGCCATGCAGTACTGTACCAATCCCCCTCCCCACGTGGCTCTTTATCAGACACCTCCCCATGCAGTACTGTACCAGTCCCCCTCCTCACGTGGCTCTTTATCAGACTCCTAGCCATGCAGTACTGTACCAGTCCCCCTCCTCCCCATGCAGTACTGTACCCCGTCCCCCTCCTCACGTGGCTCTTTATTAGACTCCTCCCCATGCAGTACTGTACCAGTCCCCCTCCTCACGTGGCTCTTTATTAGACTCCTCCCCATGCAGTACTGTACCAGTCCCCCTCCTCACGTGGCTCTTTATTAGACTCCTCCCCATGCAGTACTGTACGTCCCCCTCCTCACGTGGCTATTTATCAGACTCCTAGCCATGCAGTACTGTACCAGTCCCCCTCCCCACGTGGCTCTTTATCAGACTCCTCCCCATGCAGTACTGTACCAGTCCCCCTCCTCATGTGGCTCTTTATCAGACTCCTCCCATGCAGTACTGTACCAGTCCCCCTCTTCACGTGGCTCTTTATCAGACTCCTCCCCATGCAGTACTGTACCAGACCCCCACCTCACATGGCTCTTTATTAGACTCCTCCCCATGCAGTACTGTACCAGTCCCCCTCCTCACGTGGCTCTTTATTAGACTCCTAGCCATGTAGTACTGTACCAGTCCCCCTCTTCACGTGGCTCTTTATCAGACTCCTAGCCATGCAGTACTGTACCTGTCCCCCTCCCCACGTGGCTCTTTATCAGACTCCTCCCCATGCAGTACTGTACCAGTCCCCCTCCCCACGTCGCTCTTTATTAGACTCCTCCCCATGCAGTACTGTACCAGTCCCCCTCTTCACGTGGCTCTTTATCAGACTCCTAGCCATGCAGTACTGTACCAGTCCCCCTCCTCACGTGGCTCTTTATCAGACTCCTCCCCATGCAGTACTGTACCAGTCCCCCTCCTCACGTGGCTCTTTATTAGACTCCTAGCCATGCAGTACTGTACCAATCCCCCTCCCCACGTGGCTCTTTATCAGACACCTCCCCATGCAGTACTGTACCAGTCCCCCTCCCCACATGGCTCTTTATCAGACTCCTACCCATGCAGTACTGTACCAGTCCCCCTCCCCACTGGCTCTTTATCAGACTTCTCCCCATGCAGTACTGTACCAGTCCCCCTCCCCACGTGGCTCTTTATCAGACTCCTCCTCATGCAGTACTGTACCTGTCCCCCTCCCCACGTGGCTCTTTATCAGACTCCTCCCCATGCAGTAATGTACCCCGTCCCCCTCCTCACATGGCTCTTTATCAGACTCCTCCCCATGCAGTAATGTACCAGACCCCTCCCCACTTTGCCCTAGGCTTCATCCTCACGTGGTCCTCAGACATCCCACAAACTTTCAGTACAACACGTTGGGTATCAAAATATTTGCTTTATTTCAGGTTTTTATCCAAAAGTTCTCATTGCATATAAATGTTTTATTCCATGTACAGATAACTGGGATTGTATAAAATAAGGACCGGAGTTGAGGCGAGCGAGGGGACTCCATGAGGCTGGCTTATACCACCCAGGGCAGGGGTGGAGCAAACCAAATCAATGCAGCACCAGAGAGTAACCCTGGCACAAGCTCTATGCGACCTCCAGCACCTGATCCCACTCCGGCTTCTTACAGCTCTGGGTTGCTGTCTCTTTAAATGTAAAATGGTTTGAAGATTTTTGGGTGTTTTTGCTGCTTAAATTGAATGAGTCCGTTATATAAAAAAAAGTAACGAGTTTAAAACAGCATAATTTGTGGCTCAGTTCAGCTGTCTGTGAGGATAAAGCTCGACCCTACATTGTGACTCAGCACAGAGCTTCAAGTCACACCTGATGCAACACAGACCTGAAGGCAGCTTCTGATTGGCTGCAGCTTTATGGGTCACTGAGCTTTATCACAGGTGCTAAACATCTAAGATAAACATCTTCAGCTCTATGGGCAGATGTAGGACGCGGGGCTGTTATTTTTTGACCCTCTGCCTTCCTGCCCTGGCAGGTCCGGCTCCCATGTGCCAACTGCACATTAACCCCTGAGTGACGGCTACAATACAGAGCGTACAAGCTGCACCGCGTGGTGCACGTGAGACGTATGAATGTTATTAGCGCAGTATAGATTTATAATACTAATAATAGATATCTGAGCCTGTAGTGTTTATGGGCAGGAACTGAGAACTTATATGCACCTTAACCCTTTCACTGTTAGAGGGGTTGCAAGGCTGAAAGGGTTAATACCATGTAATGTATAACCTAATGCTGGCAGCGATTATTAACCCTTTCTGGGATACTGTAGTGTGACTTCCTTTCAGTGTTTCATACTCTCCCATTACACTTTTATTCACTTGTAAACCCATTTTTTGGATTAAAAAAAAAAAAAACTCTAAATGTTGTTGACAATTAGCAGCCACTAGAAAGGCAAAGAAAAAATATGAAAAAGCCACAAACTGAGGAGTTATATGGACAATATATCCCTTAAAAAGGGAAACTTCCATAAAGCACCCACTGATCAGTAACACAACTCCTATAACAGCAGTATTCGGTATTACTTTCAGAGTATCAGCCTGCAGTTTAACACATTGCCTCCACCCTCATAAGGTTATCAGTAGGTTTGGATGAACAACTGGTGTAAAGGACTCCAAGAACAATATAATTAGATAAGAGACCATACAATCATATATAGGCTGCCCCCACAGCAAGAGAAGACACTTTAACACAGCACCCCCAGATAATGGAGAGCAATTTGTTGATACAACTTGTGCCTGAAAATGTAATATAGTCTGCAGACCGCGAGACCTCCACCCAAAGACCACCACCGTCTGGGGGCGCCAGGCGCTGCAGGTGCCAGGCTCCCGGACGCTGCAGGTGCCAGGCTCCTGGGCGCAAGGGTTCCCAGGCGCTGTGGGTGCCAGGCTCCTGGGCGACAGGCTCCCGGGATAAGCTGAAACTCGATTTAAAAATGTGTTAAAAATTTTAATTGAGCTGTTTTTTTATTCATTCTATAAAATATTTTTTGAACCCAATGCAAACGAATCTGATAAACAAATATATTTAAAGGGACTCTGAACTCACAGATACTGCACCATCATATAGCGGCCAAAATCAAGCAGGAAATATATAAAAACGTCTCATTTGAAGTTCTTCCCTTTAGTCTTAGTAGGACTTGGGCTTATGGGGATGAACTATCAGGTCCTTGCAGCTACGGAAGTTGATTGATGGGTCCTTGTGATATTTGGTTGTTTCAGAACCTGCAGAATTTAGCAATCTTCACAAAACAAGTTAGAAGGAAATATTTCATGTGTGACGGAGTTTTATAAGAACGGTTATGAAATAGCGACATTGGCTTTAAACGTTCTAGACATTTTTGCGACCCGATTCTCGGTGCTGAGCTTGGATAAATCACAAGAGCCTTTAAGGAGTTTATCAGAAGATGTCACCCTCTATAGAACTTTCTTTCGGACTTCCGGGACAATCTTTTTCTCATATTATAATGAAAGACAATAAATCTGTGACCAAAATCCCGTCTGATCACAAGTTCTCCAAAAAGTACCAACAGCTGAAAGTAACTGATCCAAAACATCCCGACAGACCACCTCTCTGCTTTATTACAGCACGGACCCTCCCTCAGTAGAGAAAAACAGAGCGGGGCGACAGCAAAGCCCTAAAGGGACAACAGGAAACAAAATACCCAGAAATGACAGAGGGGCCAAACGACGCCGCACTGTGCAGTATGTTACTGGGGCCAAAAAGAACCAAAATGTATAATCGGATCTCACTGGACGGACCAGATGTGAGAAAATATAGACATGGGCTGAGGGTCGGCTACATGGGTGAGGGAGCCAAATAAAACCTCGTCCCCCCCCATGGTCGGCTCACTTTATAAAACCCTAAATCCCACCCAAGGGCCTGACTATATAGAGAAGGACCAATGTAAAATGGGGAAAAAAACTGTATATATTAATATTAAACAATATATATATATATATATATTTATTCCTCATTGTACAGTGGTCCTTTAGTGTGTGTGTGTATATATATATATATATATATATATATATATATATATATATATATATATATACATATACACACATATACACACACTTTTTTTTGTGAGTCTGAGCATCATTATTCAGGGAAAATCCTTAAGCTAGTTTTTAGGAAATACAAATACATGTAGATGCTCTGCTTGTCACTGGAGGCATCCATGACATACTGGTGGAATCTGCATTGGGTACAAGCTGCTTGCGGCCGAGTGTGTATTGGGGGTGGTATCCATTTCAGGCAGATCCAACTGACAAATTCTCCTAAGATCTCCATTCTTTCTTCCTACCCACCCCTCCCCTCCAGCAATAGATAAGAAAATAAAACACACCCCTCGTGATCCAGCTCATCGGACATGATAACAAAGGAATGATGGAGTCCTCTATTTCTAAACAAAAACAAATCTGATTTTCTCTTAAAATATGTTTATGTCCATGGCTCACACAGCTATTAGTGTTTGTTACATCACAAACAAGTGCAATTTTTCTTGAGCTACAGCGATCTTTTAACTGAGATTTCATCTGCACCTTTATATAAAAAAAAAACAAGGAAAAAAAACAAGAATTTAGACCTGTAATCTCTAAAGAACCAAAATCTGCCTGCCAGGTAGTCAGGGGGTGGGGTGGGGTGGGGTGGGGGAACCCAACAAATTAAAGATATATTAACTGATAACAGTAAACTCTACATTGTATCAATGACGTAGCAACTGCTTCTTGTTACACACATCTACCAGACAGCGCCTCCAATCTGGGAGTGCCCTATGCCAGGCCCAGGTGCCAGGCTCATGTCTCGCCATCTTTCTACGTCAACACTTGAGTATTCAATTCAAAATCTTAATCCAGTCAAGAGAAATCAGTAACCTATTGGCAGCTGAGGATGGAGCGGGGTGGGGCAAATCAAAAGCAAATAATAATAATAAAGAACAGGGGGGGCATAAGTGGCAGTTTGCACGCGCCGCGGCCCATCTCCAGGCCGGCGTTGTGCTTGTTGTGGGAGGAGCCCTAACGTTATTGTCTAGTGACCGGTCTTGGTGTGTCCAGTTGGGTTTCATGCTTTCCGGCCTTTGCTTTTCTGTGCTTTGCCGGCAATGTCCGCGGCCTCCGTGATCTGCTGGTCCTGAGGGGTCTTCACAGGGAACGAGTCCAGGAACATGCTCGGGATGTCACTCCCGAAGTACACCTTGCTATTGCCAGCGATCGCTTGGTATTTCATCAGCTCCAGATATTCACGGGTCAACTTCAACTGTGGACAAAGGAAGAAAATCAAAAAGGTGACTCAAGCATTAAAAAAAAAAAAAAAAAGATATAAATAGATATAAATATATATATATATATATATATATATATATATATATATATATATAAATATATATATATATATATATATTTTTTTTTTTATTTTTTTTTAAACATTGCAATTTTTTTTGTATGAGACACAATTATGATGTATTTTATATTACCTTCCAGCTAGGAGGAACCCCTTTGTACCCTTATACATTCAATACATTCGTAAAAAAATGGGAAAAGTCAGATCTGGGGTGACAAGGTCATTGTGTGTCTTCCAGCTAGCAGGAACCCCTTGAGGGTCATTGTTTTCTGACAAGATAGTCCACTTTTTATACTCATTTCATAAGATTTTAATAAGCCACTGTCACAAGTATTAATAAAATTCAATTATTTTCCTACTTACAATTATTGTATAAATAACAAAAGGAAATCAAAACAAATCACATATATAGTTGTGGTCCAAGAACGCTGTTTGTAACGTTTGCGATGTTTGTCACGGGAGAGGGAAAGAGACACGGGAGAGGGAGAGGGAAAGAGACACGGGAGAGGGAGAGGGAAAGAGACACGAGAGAGGGAGAGGGAAAGAGACACGAGAGAGGGAGAGGGAGAGGGAAAGAGACACGAGAGAGGGAGAGGGAGAGGGAAAGAGACACGAGAGAGGGAGAGGGAGAGGGAAAGAGACACGAGAGAGGGAGAGGGAGAGGGAAAGAGACACGGGAGAGGGAGAGGGAAAGAGACACGGGAGAGGGAGAGGGAAAGAGACACGGGAGAGGGAGAGGGAAAGAGACACGGGAGAGGGAGAGGGAAAGAGACACGGGAGAGGGAGAGGGAAAGAGACACGGGAGAGGGAGGGGGAGAGAGACACGGGAGAGGGAGGGGGAGAGAGACACGGGAGAGGGAGGGGGAGAGAGACACGGGAGAGGGAGGGGGAGAGAGACACGGGAGAGGGAGGGGGGAGAGAGACACGGGAGAGGGAGGGGGAGAGAGACACGGGAGAGGGAGGGGGAGAGAGACACGGGAGAGGGAGGGGGAGAGAGACACGGGAGAGGGAGGGGGAGAGAGACACGGGAGAGGGAGGGGGAAAGAGACACGGGAGAGGGAGGGGGAAAGAGACACGGGAGAGGGAGGGGGGAAGAGACAAGGGAGAGGGAGGGGGAAAGAGACACGGGAGAGGGAGGGGGAAAGAGACACGGGAGAGGGAGGGGGAAAGAGACACGGGAGGGGGAAAGAGACACGGGAGAGGGAGGGGGAAAGAGACACGGGAGAGGGAGGGGGAAAGAGACACGGGAGAGGGAGGGGGAAAGAGACACGGGAGAGGGAGGGGGAAAGAGACACGGGAGAGGGAGGGGGAAAGAGACACGGGAGAGGGAGGGGGAAAGAGACACGGGAGAGGGAGGGGGAAAGAGACACGGGAGAGGGAGGGGGAAAGAGACACGGGAGAGGGAGGGGGAAAGAGACACAGGAGAGGGAGGGGGAAAGAGACACAGGAGAGGGAGGGGGAAAGAGACACGGGAGAGGGAGGGGGAAAGAGACACGGGAGAGGGAGGGGGAAAGAGACACGGGAAAGGGGGGAAAGAGACACGGGAAAGGGGGGAAAGAGACACGGGAAAGGGGGGAAAGAGACACGGGAAAGGGGGGAAAGAGACACGGGAAAGGGGGGAAAGAGACACGGGAAAGGGGGGAAAGAGACACGGGAAAGGGGGGAAAGAGACACCGGAAAGGGGGGAAAGAGACACCGGAAAGGGGGGAAAGAGACACCGGAAAGGGGGGAAAGAGACACCGGAAAGGGGGGAAAGAGACAGGGGAGGGACGGGGTGAGAGACGCGGGGGAGGGACGGGGTGAGAGACGCAGGGAAGGGAGAGCGGGGGGGGGGGGGGAACAGACACAGGGAAGGGAGAGCAGAGGGGGAAGAAGAGACACAGGCTAGGGAGAGCAGAGGGGGAAGAAGAGACACAGGCTAGGGAGAGCGGGGGGAAGAGGGAAAGAGACAGGGGAGGGAGAGGGGTAGAAACACAGGGGAGGGGGGAATGGAGACACAAGGGAGGTAGTAGACACAGGGAGAGACTCACAATGAGCACTGAAGGCGCTCATTGTGAGCCAGGCGATGAGCTCTGCTGAAGGTGCTCACATTGGGTGGCAAGCAGCATTGCCTGCCTTAACATTTTATTCCTGTCATTTTTGATGGGCAAGTAGCTAGTTATAATATTAACATTTGCAGAAAAAAAAGTAAATATATAGATGCAAATAAAATAAAGCAATTTAACATAAGTACTTATAGCAACACACAGGTAAACATCGGACAATCACCATTTTATCAAATTAAGCTTATTAAAATTCTAAATGTCTATAAACAGAAAAAAGCTGAAGGTAATTGGGAGAAGTGTCAATATACAGATAATAAGTTTCGCTTTTATTAATTGACTGTTCTTTTTCTTAATAAAATGATTCAATATATAATTTTATTTCTATTTAATATCCAGTCTGGCCAAATCTTCATAAAATGTATGCACTGAGTTATTCCTCCTGCACCGCGGCTCCTTCATTTGTGATATTAATTACATTTTTTATATTCTCTTTTCCGTGTCAGGTGTTTTGTTTTGGTTCCAGGTAGATAAAATCGTTCAGGTAGATACAATGGTTCTTCTTGCTGCTTTATTAACATGATTAACAAGTCTTATTGTTCTGTTTTTTTTTTTACTTTTTCTGTATATAAATTAATAATGACAATAGTAGACTTTTTGTGAAGGTCACGCCAGCTATAATTCCCAGTAGATCACACAATTTGTTACAAAAAACACAATTTAAATGCATGATAGAAAGTTCTGGACTACAAGTGGCCCTTTGTCACAGTTGTAATCATGTTTAGTCATACAAGGCGTGTATTGGAGTCCCAGACTCTGCACAGCTCTGTTGCCCCACAGGACTGAAGGAGTTAACCTACAGTGCCTTGCAAAAGTATTCACCCCCGTGACTTTTTTCCTATTTTGTTACATTACAGCCCTAAGTCCACCGTTTTGTTAATCTGAATTTTATGTGATGGATCAGAACACAATAGTCTAAGTTGGTGAAGTGAAATGAGAAAAATATATACATAAAACTATTTTTTAGAAATAGAAAACAGTAAATTGTCATGTGCGTATGTATTCACCCCCTTTGTTATGAAGCCCATAAAAAGCTCTGGTGCAGCCAATTACCTTCAGAAGTCACATAATTAGTGAAATGAAGTCCACCTGTGTGCAATCTAAGTGTCACATGATCTGTCATTACATATACACACCTTTTTTGAAAGGCCCCAGAGGCTGCAACACCTAAGCAAGAGGCACCACTAACCAAACACTGCCACGAAGACCTAGGAACTCTCCAAACAAGTAAGGGACAATGTTGTTGAGAAGTATTAGTCAGGGTTAGGTTATAAAAAAAATATCCAAACCTTTGATGATCCCCAGGAGCACCATCAAATCTATAATAACCAAATGGAAAGAACATGGCGCAACAGCAAACCTGCCAAGAGATGGCCGCCCACCAAAACTCACGGACCAGGCAAGGAGGGCATTAATCAGAGAGGCAGCACAGAGACCTAAGGCAACCCTGGAGGAGCTGCAGAGATCCACAGCAGAGACTGGAGTATCTGTACATAGGACGATAATAAGCCGTACGCTCCATAGAGTTGGGCTTTATGGCAGAGTGGCCAGACGAAAGCCATCACTTTCAGCAAAAACAAAATGGCACGTTTTGAGTTTGCGAAAATGCATGTGGGAGACTCCCAAAATGTATGGAGGAAGGTGCTCTGGTCTGATGAGACTGAAATTGAACTTTTTGGCCATCAAAGAAAACGCCATGTCTGGCGCAAACCCAACACATCACATCACCCAAAGAGCACCATCCCCACAGTGACACATGGCGGTGGCAGCATCATGCTGTGGGGATGGGACTGGGAAACTGGTCAGAGTTGAGGGAAAGATGGATGGTGCTAAATACAGGGATATTCTTGAGCAAAACCTGTCCCACTCTGTGCGTGATTTGAGGCTAGGACGGAGGTTCACCTTCCAGCAGGACAATGACCCCAAACACACGGCTAAAGCAACACTTGGGGGGTTTAAGGGGAAACATGTAAATGTGTTGGAATGGCCGAGTCACAGCCCGGACCTCAACCCAATAGACAATCTGTGGTCAGACTTAAAGATTGTTGATCACAAGCGCAAACCATCCAACTTGAAGGAGCTGGAGCAGTTTTGCAAGGAGGAATGGGCAAAAATCCCAGTGGTAAGATGTGGCAAGCTCATAGAGACTTATCCAAAGCGACTTGGAGCTGTGATTGCGGCAAAAGGCGGCTCTACAAAGTATTGGCTTTAGGGGGGTGAATAGTTATGCACAGGGACTTGTTCTGTTATTTTGTTCTATTTGTTGTTTGCTTCACAATAAAAAAAAAAAAACATCTTCAAAGTTGTGACATGTTCTGTAAATTAAAATGATGCAAATCCTCAAACAATCCATGTTAGGCAAAACACAAAAAATGCCAAGGGGGTGTGAATACTTTTGCAAGGCACTGTATCTGTTCAGTTGATTAGCTGCACCTGGGCAGCCCTGATTTAGGACTACTCCTGGGGTATGGGAGGAGCTGCATATGGACTCATGGTCTTTCTTAAGATCTTTAATATTTTTTTTGTATCCACCAATAAATAGAATTAAAAAAATTGGATGGTAAGAATAAAAAACCACCATAATATGTATAGAGTGGACTAATAAAATAGAAATGGGTATAACAGCAAATTCCTAATTAAGTCTGCCTTGGAAGGGAAATTTTCAATAATCTGCTGTCTGTAAAATATTATTATTATTATAAATAATAATAATAATTATTTAAAAAATTAACAGACTTAGCTAAACCTTTAACCCTCTCCTCACCGACTAGTTTAGTAAAAAACAGCATCTTGAGGGTAAAGGGATCTTATTGATATTAATATATAACAATGTACTGTGTGAATCCGGGGCACTCACCTTGTTGGATTCTGCAAACTTGTGCGCCGTGTAATGTTCTGCGTCTGCTCGCGCCTTCTCTCTGGCCAGGTACGCCGAATCTGAGAGGGGAAAAAGGAAACTCTGTTATGTCTATCCCTACAGGATAACATTGGGGTGCACAAAACACCGGGTAATGGTCATCTCACATTATCTTATTCTATTAGTTTGGACCATGTACTGCTAATTACTAAATGTACAAATTAAAGGGCCACTGTTGTCCTAGAATTACAATAACTTAGTTTATGAAGTCATGTGTAGCTCGTCAAATGATCACATTAAAAGCTGTATTACCTTTTATATGGAATTATGCTGGAGTGGAATCTACCATTTTGGTTTCTGTCTATGAACTTCAACAGGTGAGAGGAGGCTGTGACTGTAGGAAGTTTATATCTACTACACTGCAAATGTGACAACTAAAATGGTCAGTGATTTCAATGCAATATAATGTTCTAGCCTATCAGTGACCATGTCTCAGCGGCATGTTGCAAAATGTTGCTGAGAGATGGTCACGGATTGGTTAGTATGAGACACAGTCAGTATTACAGAGTCTGCACAGGGCAGACCCATACAGGGACTATTTGTTTGATTTTAGTCAGCAAAAACAGACCTTATACGCACTTTAAAATAAAATAAAGTGCATAAAGTAAACCGATACCCAGGGATTTTATATACCGAGTAACACCCAGGAACCTTCCATATTGCTTTAAGAGTCCAGGCTCTCAGGAAATTTCCACGTCTGCTTATTTTATTGTTTTATATTGCGACAATATCTATTTACTAAGGTGGATGCTATAGATCTATCAGAACCATACGGATGAACTGACATTGTAACCAGGTGTGAATGCATCCTGTACCCCTGTAAGGCCAGGTATAACCGCTCTAGGTTTCTCCAGACATACAGATCATGGCGTCTCCGCACCTTCTATCTCAGAGATCCGTTTCTCTGTTTCTTTCTCCATGACCTTCTGCTGGAAATGGATTTTTGCCACTTGCGCCACCTTCTCTGCCTCTGCCGGACACAAAAGAGACGCATCACACATACAAGTATTGCACCACGAGCAGTAATACAAGTATTTGGCATTATTATTGTGGGCTCTGTAAGCACCCTGTGTGGTGAATATAATATATATTTATGTCCATGTATAGGGAAATATGTAACACTCTGGAATGATAAATCTACAGACACCGTAATGCATGCACCCCCCCCCCCGGGTACTCTGATAATAGGCTGCAGTATTTATTCCAATCACAAACCCACTTCCAGTTCTCCGGCCAGCTTAGTGCAGGTAGTAACAATACACAGGTAGTAACAGTCCCCAAGTACCTATCACAGCTTTCTTCCGCTCTGTTTCCGCCTCCTTCTCCACTACTTTCTGCCTCTGGGCTGCAATCAGGAGCTTGGTTTTCTCACCTTCCCTGTGCACAAGAAAAAAAAATATTGAACCTTTATCATGGGGTCACCCTCGCCCCAATTCTCTGTAATCATGACTGAAAGCTAGACAGCATGATACAGGATTAGAAAACATGTCACGTAATGTTACCCTAAGAATGGCCGGCTCGGCAAGGGCCATTATCTAGGACCTACGTTATGTCAAGGACGAGACCTTACTGCAACACTCACGTTATTTTTGGACATAAGCATTAAAATGAAAACAAATATAATTCTAAATTAAATGGAATTAAATAAATTCAGTAACAGTCGTTGTCCAGCAGGTGGCGTGCAAACAAAACCGGTCAGCTCTGCCAGGGTTAAAACCTAGCACAGCCCGGTCTGTCATTAGCTTGCCATCTTGGATTTAATATTCCTTTAAATGATTGGCAGTGTAAGCCAATACCATACACGGCTAATCAAGGGCCCAAATCACACAAACGAGGGCACTGGAGACACTCACATGAGTTCAAAGTTCCTCCTGATGGCCTCTGGGATTTTCGGTTTTGTTACACGTACGGCCTGAAAGCAGAAACAGGAAGAATGCTGAAGCTTTGGGTCCAGTAACTGACATCATGGTAGCGCAGACAGACAGGGACAGCAAATCAACCAAAGAAAAGAGATTTAATCTGTGCAGATAGCAGATATTAAATACGTTAAGAATCTCCTGTAAGAAAATCATTTCCTCAGAACTGTGTAAGAGATAGAGGCCACACAGGAGATAAGAGGTTAAAGGAAGGTTCCTGGATGTTACTAGGTATACAATGTCCCTGTGTATCTATTCACTAGTATGTACTTTATTTTATTAAGAAGTCCTTATAAGCTTTGTTATTTCCTGCATACACTCACATAAATAGTCCCTGTATGGGTCTGCCCACTGCAGTGTCTGAAGACACAAACTCTATAGGGTTCTATGTGCAGTGTAGTGTCCTAGCCTTTCAGCGACCACATCTCAACAGCATGTCACTGATTGGTTAGTATGAGACACAGCACAGTCAGTACCACAGAGTGTGTCTGCAGACACTGCAGTGGGCAGACCCATACAGGAACTATTTGTTCGATTTTAGGAGTGGATAAAATTCTTACAAGCACTTCTTAATAAAATAAAGTGTATAAATGTTAATAGCTAAATATTATATATATATATATATATACACACACACACACCTAGCAACATCCAGGTACTTTCTGTATCCCTTTAACACGATTTATCTCAATCTCTCAGTTTATGTACAAATTGAGCAAGAAAACAGAGAATGTTATTGGTTATTTCCACAGCATGAGAGCCGCAGTATGTGGAAGGGATTTCTATATTATTTGTAATGTTTAATCACACGATCCTAAGTATTGGACTACAGGGGCTCTAAGCTTGTCCGAGGGCCCCTACACCATCCATCATTTATAATAGATATCACAGGACACCTATCCGTATGGCGAGTCCGAGGACCCCACACCACAGTACTTTTTGGGGTCTCACTTACTGTTCTCATTTACATTAATTGGTCGTTAGTGTTTTTTAGAACCAGACACAGTGAGTTTGTTTGTTTCCAGGAAAATGATTTTATCATCAGATCAGGAACCAGATTCCTTCCTGGCAAATAAGTTTATGCGCCCTCAATATGGTCTATATCTTGGCTTTGATGATAAGATGGACATCCCCCCCCCCCATGACATAACTCTGGCATTGGATAATGTAACAATCTAATAACTTGGGAATACTCACACACTTTCTTTCACTATAAGATCTTTATATATTTTATTCCTTTCTCTGTCAAACAAATGAGTGGAAAAACCGCAGTCATTGCGATACTAAATAAAGTCACTGCATCCATGTTTTTTTCTGGCATTTTGAATAAACCAGGAGGACTTTTTTTGCCTTGCTTCTGATTCAACAGGACAGATTTTTTGAACATTATCTGAGGATGATCAAATGAATTTCTCCAAAATGCCGGGCCCCCATCCACCCCTTACCCATAATGTAGGACACCTACCGGTATGGTGAGTCCGAGGCTCCCTACACCATCCATCACTACCTATAATGTAGGACACCTACCGGTATGGTGAGTCCGGGGCTCCCTACACCATCCATCACTTCTAATAACATAGGGCACCTACCTGTATGGTGAGTCCGGGGGCCCCTACACTATCCATCACTACTAATAACATAGGGCACCTACCTGTATGGTGAGTCCGGGGGCCCCTACACTATGCATCATTACCAATAACATAGGGCACCTACCTGTATGGTGAGTACGAGGCTCCCTACACTATCCATCACTACCAATAACATAGGGCACCTACCTGTATGGTGAGTCCGGGGGCCCCTACACTATCCATCACTACCCGTAACATAGGGCACTTACCTGTATGGTGAGTCCGGGGGCCCCTACACTATCCATCACTACCCGTAACATAGGGCACTTACCTGTATGGTGAGTCCGAGGCTCCCTACACCATCCATCACTACCCGTAACATAGGGCACTTACCTGTATGGTGAGTCCGGGGGCCCCTACACTATCCATCACTACCCATAACATAGGGCACCTACCTGTATGGTGAGTCCGAGGCTCCCTACACCATCCGTCACTACTAATAACATAGGGCACCTACCTGTATGGTGAGTCTGGGGGCCCCTACACTATCCATCACTACTAATAACATAGGGCACCTACCTGTATGGTGAGTCCGGGGGCCCCTACACTATCCATCACTACTAATAACATAGGGCACCTACCTGTATGGTGAGTCTGGGGGCCCCTACACTATCCATCACTACCAATAACATAGGGCACCTACCTGTATGGTGAGTCCGAGGCTCCCTACACCATCCATCACTACTAATAACAATGGTGCATGTACCTGTATGGTGAGTCCGAGGCTCCCTACACCATCCATCACTACCAATAACATACGGCACCTACCTGTATGGTGAGTCTGGGGGCCCCTACACTATCCATCACTACCAATAACATAGGGCACCTACCTGTATGGTGAGTCCGAGGCTCCCTACACCATCCATCACTACCAATAACATAGGGCACCTACCTGTATGGTGAGTCCGAGGCTCCCTACACCATCCATCACTACCAATAACATAGGGCACCTACCTGTATGGTGAGTCCGGGGGCCCCTACACTATCCATCACTACTAATAACATAGGGCACCTACCTGTATGGTGAGTCCGGGGGCCCCTACACTATCCATCACTACCAATAACATAGGGCACCTACCTGTATGGTGAGTCCGGGGGGCCCTACACTATCCATCACTACTAATAACATAGGGCACCTACCTGTATGGTGAGTCCGGGCGCCATCACGTTCAGCTCCTTCTGCAGAGACAGTTTGAGGTTCTCATCGATCTGATCTGCACAAACAGGAAGACACCGGCACTGAGATACAGCCCCCTCTACATCTGGGAATACGGATCTACGGGTCACACTGCGCTGGTCAGAGGGCAGGAGCCGGATGTAGCCAGAGTTGTATATTGTTGCTGCATATTACAGGGCCACTGAACTGACAGATTTATAGTATGCTCTTATGAAGCACTAAACTTGATAATGTTCGATATGTTTTTAGAATTTATACGTATTGTATATAATGATGCTATAATAGCGGCAGACATTCACTTTTGTTCCTCACAGGATTAGACACCTGGGAAGAATGGGGAATTTTTGTATTTGGACAACTTTTCTCCAATATGGCTGCTACAGTTGTTCATTTGGGAAAAAGCTTCACATGTTTGTTACGTGTGCAGCAAACTACAGTAATCCTTCAAATTGATCATTTTAAACATTTACTGGCTACAGAATAAACAATACAGGGCAAGTTGGGAGTGAAGGTGGATAAAGAAGAATATATATACATAGAGAATAGAGACAGCCTGCACGGAGAGTCACAATCACATTACAATAAAGAGAGCGTCACTCACCAAACAGCTCGATGTAGACCTCCTGGAGCGTGTGAGAGCTGCAGAACTGGTTCAGCTCGTGGTGGATCTTGTTAAAGATCAGAGTCTTGTCATAATCTGCTGTGTAGTTCCGTACGACATCAAAAACTGCGCAGAAAGAGAAAGCAGTGAGAGAGCGTCAGACACTGCGCCGATAGAGACCGCGTCAGACACTGCGCAGATAGAGACCGCGTCAGACACTGCGCAGAAAGAGACCGCGTCAGACACTGCGCAGAAAGAGACCGCGTCAGACACTGCGCAGAAAGAGACCGCGTCAGACACTGCGCAGAAAGAGACCGCGTCAGACACTGCGCAGAAAGAGACCGCGTCAGACACTGCGCAGAAAGAGACCGCGTCAGACACTGCGCAGAAAGAGACCGCGTCAGACACTGCGCAGAAAGAGACCGCGTCAGACACTGCGCAGAAAGAGACCGCGTCAGACACTGCGCAGAAAGAGACCGCGTCAGACACTGCGCAGAAAGAGACCGCGTCAGACACTGCGCAGAAAGAGACCGGGTCAGACACTGCGCAGAAAGAGACCGGGTCAGACACTGCGCAGAAAGAGACCGGGTCAGACACTGCGCAGAAAGAGACCGGGTCAGACACTGCGCAGAAAGAGACCGCGTCAGACACTGCGCAGAAAGAGACCGCGTCAGACACTGCGCAGAAAGAGACCGCGTCAGACACTGCGCAGAAAGAGACCGCGTCAGACACTGCGCAGAAAGAGACCGCGTCAGACACTGCGCAGAAAGAGACCGCGTCAGACACTGCGCAGAAAGAGACCGCGTCAGACACTGCGCAGAAAGAGACCGCGTCAGACACTGCGCAGAAAGAGACCGCGTCAGACACTGCGCAGAAAGAGACCGCGTCAGACACTGCGCAGAAAGAGACCGCGTCAGACACTGCGCAGAAAGAGACCGCGTCAGACACTGCGCAGAAAGAGACCGCGTCAGACACTGCGCAGAAAGAGACCGCGTCAGACACTGCGCAGAAAGAGACCGCGTCAGACACTGCGCAGAAAGAGACCGCGTCAGACACTGCGCAGAAAGAGACCGCGTCAGACACTGCGCAGAAAGAGACCGCGTCAGACACTGCGCAGAAAGAGACCGCGTCAGACACTGCGCAGAAAGAGACCGCGTCAGACACTGCGCAGAAAGAGACCGCGTCAGACACTGCGCAGAAAGAGACCGCGTCAGACACTGCGCAGAAAGAGACCGCGTCAGACACTGCGCAGAAAGAGACCGCGTCAGACACTGCGCAGAAAGAGACCGCGTCAGACACTGCGCAGAAAGAGACCGCGTCAGACACTGCGCAGAAAGAGACCGCGTCAGACACTGCGCAGAAAGAGACCGCGTCAGACACTGCGCAGAAAGAGACCGCGTCAGACACTGCGCAGAAAGAGACCGCGTCAGACACTGCGCAGAAAGAGACCGCGTCAGACACTGCGCAGAAAGAGACCGCGTCAGACACTGCGCAGAAAGAGACCGCGTCAGACACTGCGCAGAAAGAGACCGCGTCAGACACTGCGCAGAAAGAGACCGCGTCAGACACTGCGCAGAAAGAGACCGCGTCAGACACTGCGCAGAAAGAGACCGCGTCAGACACTGCGCAGAAAGAGACCGCGTCAGACACTGCGCAGAAAGAGACCGCGTCAGACACTGCGCAGAAAGAGACCGCGTCAGACACTGCGCAGAAAGAGACCGCGTCAGACACTGCGCAGAAAGAGACCGCGTCAGACACTGCGCAGAAAGAGACCGCGTCAGACACTGCGCAGAAAGAGACCGCGTCAGACACTGCGCAGAAAGAGACCGCGTCAGACACTGCGCAGAAAGAGACCGCGTCAGACACTGCGCAGAAAGAGACCGCGTCAGACACTGCGCAGAAAGAGACCGCGTCAGACACTGCGCAGAAAGAGACCGCGTCAGACACTGCGCAGAAAGAGACCGCGTCAGACACTGCGCAGAAAGAGACCGCGTCAGACACTGCGCAGAAAGAGACCGCGTCAGACACTGCGCAGAAAGAGAACCGCGTCAGACACTGCGCAGAAAGAGACCGCGTCAGACACTGCGCAGAAAGAGACCGCGTCAGACACTGCGCAGAAAGAGACCGCGTCAGACACTGCGCAGAAAGAGACCGCGTCAGACACTGCGCAGAAAGAGACCGCGTCAGACACTGCGCAGAAAGAGACCGCGTCAGACACTGCCGCAGAAAGAGACCGCGTCAGACACTGCGCAGAAAGAGACCGCGTCAGACACTGCGCAGAAAGAGACCGCGTCAGACACTGCGCAGAAAGAGACCGCGTCAGACACTGCGCAGAAAGAGACCGCGTCAGACACTGCGCAGAAAGAGGACCGCGTCAGACACTGCGCAGTAAGAGACCGCGTCAGACACTGCGCAGAAAGAGACCGCGTCAGACACTGCGCAGAAAGAGACCGCGTCAGACACTGCGCAGAAAGAGACCGCGTCAGACACTGCGCAGAAAGAGACCGCGTCAGACACTGCGCAGAAAGAGACCGCGTCAGACACTGCGCAGAAAGAGACCGCGTCAGACACTGCGCAGAAAGAGACCGCGTCAGACACTGCGCAGAAAGAGACCGCGTCAGACACTGCGCAGAAAGAGACCGCGTCAGACACTGCGCAGAAAAGAGACCGCGTCAGACACTGCGCAGAAAGAGACCGCGTCAGACACTGCGCAGAAAGAGACCGCGTCAGACACTGCGCAGAAAGAGACCGCGTCAGACACTGCGCAGAAAGAGACCGCGTCAGACACTGCGCAGAAAGAGACCGCGTCAGACACTGCGCAGAAAGAGACCGCGTCAGACACTGCGCAGAAAGAGACCGCGTCAGACACTGCGCAGAAAGAGACCGCGTCAGACACTGCGCAGAAAGAGACCGCGTCAGACACTGCGCAGAAAGAGACCGCGTCAGACACTGCGCAGAAAGAGACCGCGTCAGACACTGCGCAGAAAGAGACCGCGTCAGACACTGCGCAGAAAGAGACCGCGTCAGACACTGCGCAGAAAGAGACCGCGTCAGACACTGCGCAGAAAGAGACCGCGTCAGACACTGCGCAGAAAGAGACCGCGTCAGACACTGCGCAGAAAGAGACCGCGTCAGACACTGCGCAGAAAGAGACCGCGTCAGACACTGCGCAGAAAGAGACCGCGTCAGACACTGCGCAGAAAGAGACCGCGTCAGACACTGCGCAGAAAGAGACCGCGTCAGACACTGCGCAGAAAGAGACCGCGTCAGACACTGCGCAGAAAGAGACCGCGTCAGACACTGCGCAGAAAGAGACCGCGTCAGACACTGCGCAGAAAGAGACCGCGTCAGACACTGCGCAGAAAGAGACCGCGTCAGACACTGCGCAGAAAGAGACCGCGCCAGACACTGCGCAGAAAGAGACCGCGCCAGACACTGCGCAGAAAGAGACCGCGTCAGACACTGCGCAGAAAGAGACCGCGTCAGACACTGCGCAGAAAGAGACCGCGTCAGACACTGCGCAGAAAGAGACAGCAATAAGAAAGCATCAGACACTGCACAGAGACAGCAATGAGAGAACATCAGACACTGCGCAGATAGAGACAGATAGCAACAAGACTGTGACAGATGTCAAGCTAGAGACAGACTGCACTCTAACTCCACACCATGAATTACATTGCAATCTTTTGGGAGAAGGAATTAAATAAGTACAAAGTAAATCAGTATCCTCCTTATCACTGGAGTGTGAATTTTGATTTTACTATTTGACACCTACTGCTTCCCCTGCACCTATTTAGAAGAAGGGCACGTAAAACTGCAAATGCCTGCTCTGCACCAGACCCTCATACACTGGACAGGAAGGAATAATGTCATGGAGCCCTCTATATTGGCAAATGAATGTACTCTAACAAACGTTCTCTAAACCCTAATCATAAAATCAGTATCAGCACGTACTCACCTGCAGAAGGAGTCAGCATATTCACCACCTCGATGCGGTCAAAGTAGATCATAACTCCCCCACTGAAACACAAGACAGTGAGCTGGACTTTATACAAGGGAACAATCACATTTTAATATGGTGGTTTTTTTACAAGACTATTTTCTGGAGTTGTGTTTCAGAAAGATGGAGCATGGAGAGCAGGTGATGTATATGTACTATCATCTTCTTGTCCATTGTATTCAGATATTAATGAACATACTTTGATAACATATTTGATATTATCTATATAGTAGTTTGTGGAGAAGATAATGGATTGTGTAGGCAATACTTTTAGGTACTCACCTGGTTCCACATGGTACGTTCTTCACCTCATCAGTCTGCAGCGTTGTCTAAAAAACAAACAAAACTAATTAATTAAATGAGCAGGTTATATCATAAGAACATGACCTAAAACTATAGTGTAACCAAGTGATTTACAGTCACTTGACAAAACTTTCTCAGACCTTTGTTTAATTTAAATGATCAGGTTATAGGAGACACAGACAGTTTGTGAATAATTATATTTTCATGCAAAACAATAAAGCTCTTGTAATGTTTAAATCCTTCTCTTTACTGCACAATGTGCATTTTGGGTGATTTATGTCTATTTAAAGGACCACTGTAGATTAGAAAGAATTTAACACAGTTTTGAATAACTAACATCAGCTGTATAAGTCATAAGCATATAATGTTTTCATACAAAATCCTCATTTTTTGCAGACTCTGCTAGTGTATGGGAGCTTCCATGAGGGTCATACTTCTTTTTCCCGGGACAAGGGGCGAGTACAGTGCGTGCGCAGCTTCTTCTCCATTTGTTCACAGCTTTCACTTACACCCCCAATAATTATTATACTGTTTAATTACATTTTTCTAAACTTAACGTCTCATTCCTTAAACTGACACAGTAAAGGTTCCAAATGTAGTATAAAGTAACTCTATAGATAATATTGTATTATAATTCCTGCACGTGCTCAGATGTGTCCTGCATAATACTTTCAGGCAAGAAAATCATGTACAAAGAGCATTTATTGATGGTAATCATGACACAGGAGTTATCAGAGGTCCATACAAAAAAGTGATAGTAACAGAAACCAAACACTAATGCACCTTAAAAATTGCTCTATTTAAATGTATTGCAGCAACACAATTATTAAAAAACAACTTTATAATATTATATCTAAAATCCCTAAGACAGACATTAAAGAAGAGAAAGATTGCCAGAGGCAAAAAAAGAGACTCACCTAATTCACTGCTAATATGAATTTACAATTTGCAGGCTCGCCACAACTGGACATAGCGCACGAGCAAGCTGTTTGTAACCAAAGCTGCTGCTTGAAAATACGCTTCCTTGACAAATCTGCAGTATCTAGCGGTGAAATGCACTTACCTAGCGGGGAAATGCACTTACCTAGCGGGGAAATGCACGTCTCTAGCGGGGAAATGCACGTCTCTAGCGGGGAAATGCACGTCTCTAGCGGGGAAATGCACGTCTCTAGCGGGGAAATGCACGTCTCTAGCGGGGAAATGCACGTATCTAGCGGTGAGCCACTATACCTCATTTAAATTTGCAGCAGGTCTCCAGTAATGAGCACATTACATACTGTCAGTTACAGTGATTATTGGTGCCTCCAGGGGCTATCGCAACACTTGGATGGCCCTTTATATTATTTGTTTGTCTTTACTCTGCATTGAAGGTATGGCAGCAGTTTCTTTGTGAGCACGCTATTTGCCATTTACCATGATAAGGGTATATGACCATTTAGCAATATTGTGTGTGAAGTACGGTGATACATTGTAGCAGCAGCAGCTTTGGTTTCAGACAGCTTGTTAGTGCACTATGTCCAATTGTGGGAGCCTAAACATTGTAAATACATATTAACAGTGACTTAGGTGAGTCTTTTTTTCTTCTTTTAATTCCCCTAATGTCTGTGCTAGTGATCATAGATTTATTATAAATAGCGACTTGCCCGTCGAAAATGACAGCAAGTAAATGTTAAAGCTGGCTATGCTGTTTACCACACAGTGCAAATCTCTGCCCCCTCTGAGCACCTTCGGCGCTCATTGCGAGCCTCTCCCCCGTCTACTTTGGTGCTTTGAAAATCATGACAGTAGAATTAGTTAATAGCACAGCTTTGGTGGGTGAATCATAAAGACTGAATGACAGGTAAAAATGCCATATTCCATTGTAAGTTTGCAATTGATACAATACTTGTTATTACCTATAGTTTGAAATGATACCATTTTTAGAACATTGGCTGTGTCCCTTTAGCGGTTACCTTAACCTCCTGTGCTGTAAACGAGGCACGTGGACACGATTCACATATTCCAGAAGGAATCAGTGAACACAACACCTGAAAACTGTCAGTTAAAATGAGACTGTAACATTATCCATAACTGCAAAGAGCACGAGGCAGAGTCTGTTACTATGACTTGCAAACTGCAAATGGGTGGCACCAAAATGAGAGACATCTCACGGATGAGAAGACCCCCAGTAATTATGTTATTCCACAGAGACAGTTTATTTGGAGAGTATGTTGTATCTTTGTGAATTAGGACTCCAGAGGAATGAGAGTGACACCTTGGAGTGTATCGGAGTCACTCACCTGAACAGATCTGAAAGAAGTGATGAAAGGCACCATGATGTGGTACCCGGGGCCAGTCGGGCTGCTCAGCAACGCACCCCCTCTAGAAGAAAAAGGAAGGGGCATTAAATACCTTAAATGAAACATCTACAGTAGAAATCACCGATGTAACCCTACATACTACTGCGGATTAGGAAACTTGGGGATGTACCGACACCAAGTGATATAAATAAATATACAGCAGAAAAGTGAGCAAGGTTAGCACAGACTGAAAGGCAGATTACAGCGCACTGACCCATCTAATTATTATTAATTTATTTATTCTTCCCTCAAATACATGCTAATGTGGATACCTCTCACTAAACCATTAAAGTCATATAGAAGGTGACTAGGTATATAGTATCCCTGTGTATCAGTTTACTTTTATGTACTTTATTTTATTAAAAAGTTCTTATAAGCTCTGTTTTACTGCCTAACATCAAACAAATAGTCCCTCTACGGGTCTGCCCATTGCAGTGTATACAGACACTGACTCTGTAGGGCTGGATGTGCAAAGCCCTAGCCTATCAGGGACCCTGCCTCAGCAGAATGTTGCTGAGAGATGGTGACTGATTGGTTAGTATTAGCACCTCTTGCCTTGCTCCACTCAATGACTCCTGCCTCAAATCCTTCAAAACATCACAAAAAAAATCATCTATTTAAAGAAGCTCATCGCCTTCATCCTTCCTGCGCACAATATATTGCACCTCACCTTTCAATACCTCACCCATACTCTTTAGACTGTAAGTGCATTAGAGAAAGCTCAATAACAGCACCCTCCATTCCTTTGTAATTTGTTACAATTGTTTTTGACTTGTATGTACCCAGATTAGTGCGGAATATGTCGGCGCATTACAAATAAAGGATAATAATAATAATAATTCCCCACTTCCTCCCTCTTTCCAACCCTGATACAACATAGGTCCTCTCCCCAACTTCCCCTGACCTTTTGGGTTGACCTATTGTCTATGGCCCTGATCCTGTCTCTGGACCATTGCATTATTTCAGAAATAAATAAAAATCTCACTTTGCCTGGAGCCCATTATATGTTATAATGTAATCCTCGCTATCCAAAAGCAATTATGTTCTTTTATAGAACTATGTAAAGTGCCTTGGATAAGGAAGCTATTTACAGAGGTAAATAAATATATATAAATAAATGAATGAAATGTTTTCTGCCCTCCATTTACTCGTCACACAGAAGGCTCTGCCAGTGCCAGGCAACCCATCCTTATTACCTGTAATACACGGCCAGATGTCCCTCCTCCACCTTGTGTATGGCGGAGTGCAGAATCAGAGCAAGGATGGCAGTCAGCACGCCCACCACTGCCCCCAACTGTGCCATTGTCATAATACCTGTAGGAAGGAGAATATGAAGAGGCATCTTGTTAGGTCAAGTGTCTGATACTTTCAGAGGAAACTTATTTTTTCAAAAAGTTGATGTGAAATACAATTTAATAATATGTTATAGAACAATAAACAGTCCCGAGAAGTGCAAGTTACAAAGCAAATATACATAGAGTACACACACGATACATGCCTGGTCCATGCAGGGTCCGGTCCAATTTAATGTACCAAGGTATAGAATTCTCTTAAGTTAGTACAAAAGATGTCAGAATTAGAACAACTACAATCCCCTTCACTCCCTCCTCCATACCTAAATATTTGCGGTTATGAAATCTCGCAGGCCTCCCTGGCAGCCACTGTCACATTTCTTGGCACGCGGGGTATGTGCAAACATTTAGACACAGAGCATAAAATGTCTCATTTGCAGTCGAGACACAACTGTCCATATACATAAAACTCTTTACTTGGTCATGGATAAGACTTTGTTGTCAGGGATGGTGTGGTGGAAGTAAAGCATGCCCATACAATGCCTGGGTAACGGAGGATGTTCCTATAACTTGGACTGTGCAAGATGAACCATAAAACATACAGGTTTAATGCACAAATAAATAGCTGATCACGTGAATAACAATCTGCCCTCCTAAGTACTAATTCCAGACCTGGGTGCCTTCAAATCTTCTGATAGAAAGGAATCTCATTAAAGGCCTCGATCCTGAAGAACTGGTTAACTTGGCTTGGATTACGGACGCCCCAGGAGGGTGATGCAACTGTGCCCTTTGGTCATACATAGGTTAGGGCTTGTGGGTAAAGTACTAACTGCAACTGATCTGTACACCTCTGCAGAGTATCGCTCCTGCAATGATTTACATGCTGTCCCCAATGACAAAGCGGGATTAGTGCCACGCAATCTGAAGTGCTTTATAAATGATATATTCTTATATACCCACGCATTAAGGCACATTTATCGGACGCTTCCAATGGACATTTGTAATAACAACCAACTTAGCTTATATTTATTTGGATATTTTATATATATTGTATAGTGGGATCTTTGCTGTGTCTCCTTAGAGGTATCTGGAAGTTTCCTGGAATATGATGTATCTGATGGAGGAGAATTAGTAGTGTATGGAAACTTACTCTAAAGTTTGAAACATTTCCTTCATTGATTTTGATAAGGAACCCCTGAAAAGGCAAGCTACATTAGCATAAAATTCATAATTAGCTGTGGCCTATCAGAGGCAGGTAAAACAAGGTATATATTTCCTCTCAGTGGCTGAGACAACGCTGTAGCTGTGATACACACAGCTGATTGGCTAGGACACAACTACACACTGCTCACTGGCTAGGACACAACTACACACTGCTCACTGGCTAGGACACAACTACACACTGCTCACTGGCTAGGACACAACTACACACTGCTCACTGGCTAGGACACAACTACACACAGCTGATTGGCTAGGACGCTCTGCCTACATAGGTGCCTCCAGAATGGAGCTCACACAAGAAGTTTCCGATGTACTTTATATTACAAATATACAGAACCCCTCACATGATGTGATACGAGGCGCCCGATCACACAGACTGACAGATCTCCTACTGCGCATGTCTTTAGCTCCTACTCTGCAAACTTCCTTTCATTACCTAAGCCTCGATGCACAATTATCTAACACTCCCAAAGACCATTTTAATAATAACCAATTTGTGTCATTTTAATTTCTGTAATAACTCTTTGCGTGCTAAGTGAATGCTGTGTGCACAATACCTTGTTTTGTTAGTCCACATATTGGTATTTACAGGATTATCTGCAGATCATTACACTAAAGTATAGCAGACAATGGGATCAGTCAGCGCTGTCATTAGCTCTTGTCCTAGAGGGGAAGGAGGAAATCCCCAGGACCGACCCAGAAAACAAACATCCAGTAACACAGGATGTTACTACACAAGACAGGCCCGGCAGCACAAATAAACACAACTACTGCACAATGCATCAATATCTTGTTTACTAAACATTATGTTTACAGTCACAAACTTCCAAGAGATGGCGCACGAAAGCAAAAAACTTATTAACTTTAAATAAATAAATACATTTAATAAATGACTATATGGTATTTCTCTTTATTGCAAGCTGGAATTCCATGATATTGTACACAGGATTGTCACATTACATATACCCATGGAACACACATCTGCTAATGCTGTTTCACAAACATGTGCTTTTTTCTTGAACTACAGAGGTCCTATAATAAATAATAGTTGTATTTATTTTAACTTTCGAAAACAGCTTGAAGAACTTAACTTGATAAATGCAAAAGGGCAAGTAGCATAATAGATATAACACTATACACAATACTATACACAACGCTATACACAATGCTATACACAATGCTATACACAATCCTATACACAATGCTATACACAATGCTATACACAATGCTATACACAATGCTATACACAATGCTATACACAATACTATACACAATGCTATACACAATGCTATACACAATGCTATACACAATGCTATACACAATACTATACACAATGCTATACACAATGCTATACACAATGCTATACACAATACTATACACAATGCTATACACAATGCTATACACAATGCTATACACAATACTATACACAACGCTATACACAACGCTATACACAACGCTATACACAATGCTATACACAACACTCTTCAGTAGACCTTTAAATGACACTGTAGTTTGGGAAAAACTTCAAATTTGTAATAAACTAACATTAGCAGCGTAACAAAATCTTTAGGTACATAATTTTTTTCAGTAGACCCTGCCAGAGCCTGAAGGATGCCATGTGTGTATGTCCCACTTCCTGTTGGCTTGGATCCAGAGTGGGTGTGTTCTGCTAGTTTTATCATGTATACAAGGAGGGAGGAATGGGGAATTTATTAACTTTAATGGAATGAGATAAGATTTCAGCTCCCCATCCCCCTTCCCTATGGCCGCCTCATCAACAGGAAGTACGGTTATCATGGCAGCTTCCATGCGCTAGCAGAGTTTACTAAAATCTATATTTTCTCTGGAAATATTTGTAATGTTCATGACTCACATGGCTGCTAATATTATTACACCAACATGTGAAGTTGTTGCTAATCTACAGTGGTAAATCAGTAAAGGTATATCCCCTGATCAACCCGTATCAAGCACTGTAGCACATGAGATACAAATTAGCAGACTGAGGAAAACATTTGCATGACTGAGCCACACAAACAATGCTTAACATCTCTGGAAAGATTTACTTTAGGGAAAACAGCTTCTACAGGGTATATACAACTTGTAATGCCCCCCACAGTCACCCCAACAACAAGTTGGTTTCATCTTTAATGCTCTTGACCCCAAGGCACATCAGAGTATACTTGGTATTATGTGTTGCTGAAGAGGTGCATGCCCCACACCAGAGAACAAACTGGGGGCCACATGGTGCCACGGATAGAGACAGTCCTACACCAGGGGTGTCCAAACTCGGTCATGGGGGGTCGCACCCAGGCCTGGATTTGAAGATATCCTTTCTGTGCACAGGCGAGTCAATGAGGATGACTGAAGTAGTGACTGACTCACCTGTGCGCAGCAGGGATATCATCAAATCCAGGCATGTGTGTGTGGCCTTCCAGGACCGTCCTACACCAAATAACGCCATATTCCAAAAAACTCAAGAGCATCATCAAGTACCACAATATTAGAACAAATGCAGAGCAAGCTCCATCCCATCTGCAGAGTGTATATAATATATATAAGCATTACATATAAGAGTATTGGTTTAATAAATAAAGGGAGAGAACAGTAACCGTGAAGTAGCTATTGATGATATACATTTACAGCGTAACATTGTAATGCCTTATCCAATCACACTAAATACATAGTACATTTGTGTTCACATTTCAATGTCTACAAATAAGTTAAAAAAATTATTTTCTGCTAAGAATTTCCAGAAATACAGTTATTGCACTGCACTCTGGGAAACTGGACAGGGACATGCAAATGAGGCAATGATGCATTTTCCCAATTTAATCCAAAACCACTTTATACATGGCTCCTTTTAGGAATATACTCACTGTATTGTACTGGATCTCATGTCATAATAAAGAGAGGAGGATTATTAGTCATCTCAAGTCTTAACCTGACATACACGTACATGCGATCACTGAAGGCCAAGTTACTTGTTCCCCTATAAATGGCGTGTCCTTGTGCAGTGGGATTATATTACTCAGCGGCCCCAGGAAGCAGCTCATCGCTTGGAGCTTCTCATATGCAAACTATCCTGGCCAAGCAAGCCGGCCTTGAATGTCTGCCAGAGGCCTTATCTATTATAGGCAGAGTGTAGCAAAGTAACACACTGAGCCGCGCAACTCAAGCGAGAGCTCGGTAATGCTGTATACAAAGCATAAAGTACACCGGGGGTCTACAGGCAGGTGTGCACCGAGAGCTCAGGGTAATGCTGTATACAAAGCATAAAGTACACCAGGGGCCTACAGGCAGGTGTGCACCGAGAGCTCAGGGTAATGCTGTATACAAAGCATAAAGTACACCCGGGGCCTACAGGCAGGTGTGCACCGAGAGCTCAGGGTAATGCTGTATACAAAGCATAAAGTACACCCGGGGCCTACAGGCAGGTGTGCACCGAGAGCTCAGGGTAATGCTGTATACAAAGCATAAAGTACACCAGGGGACTACAGGCAGGTGTGCACCAAGAGCTCAGGGTAATGCTGTATACAAAGCATAAAGTACACCCGGGGCCTACAGGCAGGTGTGCACCGAGAGCTCAGGGTAATGCTGTATACAAAGCATAAAGTACACCAGGAGTCTACAGGCAGGTGTGCACCGAGAGCTCGGGGTAATGCTGTATACAAAGCATAAAGTACACCCGGCGTCTACAGGCAGGTGTGCACCGAGAGCTCAGGGTAATGCTGTATACAAAGCATAAAGTACACCAGGGGTCTACAGGCAGGTGTGCACCGAGAGCTCAGGGTAATGCTGTATACAAAGCATAAAGTACACCAGGGGCCTACAGGCAGGTGTGCACCGAGAGCTCAGGGTAATGCTGTATACAAAGCATAAAGTACACCAGGGGTCCTACAGGCAGGTGTGCACCGAGAGCTCAGGGTAATGCTGTATACAAAGCATAAAGTACACCAGGGGTCTACAGGCAGGTGTGCACCGAGAGCTCGGGGTAATGCTGTATACAAAGCATAAAGTACACCAGGGGTCTACAGGCAGGTGTGCACCGAGAGCTCAGGGTAATGCTGTATACAAAGCATAAAGTACACCAGGGGTCCTACAGGCAGGTGTGCACCGAGAGCTCAGGGTAATGCTGTATACAAAGCATAAAGTACACCAGGGGTCCTACAGGCAGGTGTGCACCGAGAGCTCGGGGTAATGCTGTATACAAAGCATAAAGTACACCAGGGGTCTACAGGCAGGTGTGCACCGAGAGCTCAGGGTAATGCTGTATACAGAGCATAAAGTACACCAGGGGTCTACAGGCAGGTGTGCACCGAGAGCTCAGGGTAATGCTGTATACAAAGCATAAAGTACACCAGGGGTCTACAGGCAGGTGTGCACCGAGAGCTCAGGGTAATGCTGTATACAAAGCATAAAGTACACCAGGGGCCTACAGGCAGGTGTGCACCGAGAGCTCGGGGTAATGCTGTATACAAAGCATAAAGTACACCAGGGGCCTACAGGCAGGTGTGCACCGAGAGCTCAGGGTAATGCTGTATACAAAGCATAAAGTACACCAGGGGTCTACAGGCAGGTGTGCACCGAGAGCTCGGGGTAATGCTGTATACAAAGCATAAAGTACACCAGGGGTCTACAGGCAGGTGTGCACCGAGAGCTCGGGGTAATGCTGTATACAAAGCATAAAGTACACCAGGGGCCTACAGGCAGGTGTGCACCGAGAGCTCGGGGTAATGCTGTATACAAAGCATAAAGTACACCAGGAGTCTACAGGCAGGTGTGCACCGAGAGCTCGGGGTAATGCTGTATACAAAGCATAAAGTACACCAGGGGTCTACAGGCAGGTGTGGACCGAGAGCTCAGGGTAATGCTGTATACAAAGCATAAAGTACACCAGGGGTCTACAGGCAGGTGTGCACCGAGAGCTCGGGGTAATGCTGTATACAAAGCATAAAGTACACCAGGGGCCTACAGGCAGGTGTGCACCGAGAGCTCGGGGTAATGCTGTATACAAAGCATAAAGTACACCAGGGGTCTACAGACAGGTGTGCACCGAGAGCTCAGGGTAATGCTGTATACAAAGCATAAAGTACACCAGGGGCCTACAGGCAGGTGTGCACCGAGAGCTCAGGGTAATGCTGTATACAAAGCATAAAGTACACCAGGAGTCTACAGGCAGGTGTGCACCGAGAGCTCAGGGTAATGCTGTATACAAAGCATAAAGTACACCCGGGGCCTACAGGCAGGTGTGCACCGAGAGCTCAGGGTAATGATGTATACAAAGCATAAAGTACACCGGGGGCCTACAGGCAGGTGTGCACCGAGAGCTCAGGGTAATGCTGTATACAAAGCATAAAGTACACCAGGGTCTACAGGCAGGTGTGCACCGAGAGCTCAGGGTAATGCTGTATACAAAGCATAAAGTACACCAGGGGCCTACAGACAGGTGTGCACCGAGAGCTCGGGGTAATGCTGTATACAAAGCATAAAGTACACCAGGGGCCTACAGACAGGTGTGCACCGAGAGCTCGGGGTAATGCTGTATACAAAGCATAAAGTACACCAGGGGTCTACAGGCAGGTGTGCACCGAGAGCTCGGGGTAATGCTGTATACAAAGCATAAAGTACACCAGGGGCCTACAGACAGGTGTGCACCGAGAGCTCAGGGTAATGCTGTATACAAAGCATAAAGTACACCAGGGGACTACAGGCAGGTGTTCACCGAGAGCTCGGGGTAATGCTGTATACAAAGCATAAAGTACACCAGGGGTCTACAGGCAGGTGTGCACCGAGAGCTCAGGGTAATGCTGTATACAAAGCATAAAGTACACCAGGGGACTACAGGCAGGTGTTCACCGAGAGCTCGGGGTAATGCTGTATACAAAGCATAAAGTACACCAGGGGTCTACAGGCAGGTGTGCACCGAGAGCTCAGGGTAATGCTGTATACAAAGCATAAAGTACACCAGGGGTCTACAGGCAGGTGTGCACCGAGAGCTCAGGGTAAAGCTGTATACAAAGCATAAAGTACACCAGGGGTCTACAGGCAGGTGTGCACCGAGAGCTCAGGGTAATGCTGTATACAAAGCATAAAGTACACCAGGGTCTACAGGCAGGTGTGCACCGAGAGCTCGGGGTAATGCTGTATACAAAGCATAAAGTACACCAGGGGTCTACAGGCAGGTGTGCACCGAGAGCTCAGGGTAATGCTGTATACAAAGCATAAAGTACACCAGGGTCTACAGCCAGGTGTGCACCGAGAGCTCAGGGTAATGCTGTATACAAAGCATAAAGTACACCAGGGGCCTAACAGGCAGGTGTGCACCGAGAGCTCGGGGTAATGCTGTATACAAAGCATAAAGTACACCAGGGGTCTACAGGCAGGTGTGCACCGAGAGCTCAGGGTAATGCTGTATACAAAGCATAAAGTACACCAGGGGCCTACAGGCAGGTGTGCACCGAGAGCTCAGGGTAATGCTGTATACAAAGCATAAAGTACACCAGGGGCCTACAGGCAGGTGTGCACCGAGAGCTCAGGGTAATGCTGTATACAAAGCATAAAGTACACCAGGGGTCTACAGGCAGGTGTGCACCGAGAGCTCGGGGTAATGCTGTATACAAAGCATAAAGTACACCAGGGGCCTACAGGCAGGTGTGCACCGAGAGCTCAGGGTAATGCTGTATACAAAGCATAAAGTACACCAAGGGACTACAGGCAGATGTGCACCGAGAGCTCGGGGTAATGCTGTATACAAAGCATAAAGTACACCAGGGGCCTACAGGCAGGTGTGCACCGAGAGCTCAGGGTAATGCTGTATACAAAGCATAAAGTACACCAGGGGCCTACAGGCAGGTGTGCACCGAGAGCTCAGGGTATTGCTGTATACAAAGCATAAAGTACACCAGGGGCCTACAGGCAGGTGTGCACCGAGAGCTCAGGGTAATGCTGTATACAGAGCATAAAGTACACCAGGGGCCTACAGGCAGGTGTGCACCGAGAGCTCAGGGTATTGCTGTATACAAAGCATAAAGTACACCAGGGACCTACAGGCAGGTGTGCACCGAGAGCTCAGGGTATTGCTGTATACAAAGCATAAAGTACACCAGGGGCCTACAGGCAGGTGTGCACCGAGAGCTCAGGGTAATGTTGTATACAAAGCATAAAGTACACCAGGGGCCTACAGGCAGGTGTGCACCGAGAGCTCAGGGTAATGCTGTATACAAAGCATAAAGTACACCAGGGGCCTACAGGCAGGTGTGCACCGAGAGCTCGGGGTAATGCTGTATACAAAGCATAAAGTACACCAGGGGCCTACAGGCAGGTGTGCACCGAGAGCTCAGGGTAATGCTGTATACAAAGCATAAAGTACACCAGGGGTCTACAGGCAGGTGTGCACCAAGAGCTCAGGGTAATGCTGTATACAAAGCATAAAGTACACCAGGGACCTACAGGCAGGTGTGCACCGAGAGCTCAGGGTAATGCTGTATACAAAGCATAAAGTACACCAGGGGCCTACAGGCAGGTGTGCACCGAGAGCTCGGGGTAATGCTGTATACAAAGCATAAAGTACACCAGGGGCCTACAGGCAGGTGTGCACCGAGAGCTCAGGGTATTGCTGTATACAAAGCATAAAGTACACCAGGGGCCTACAGGCAGGTGTGCACCGAGAGCTCAGGGTAATGTTGTATACAAAGCATAAAGTACACCAGGGGACTACAGGCAGGTGTTCACCGAGAGCTCGGGGTAATGCTGTATACAAAGCATAAAGTACACCAGGGGCCTACAGGCAGGTGTGCACCGAGAGCTCAGGGTAATGCTGTATACAAAGCATAAAGTACACCAGGGGACTACAGGCAGGTGTGCACCGAGAGCTCGGGGTAATGCTGTATACAGAGCATAAAGTACACCAGGGGTCTACAGGCAGGTGTGCACCGAGAGCTCAGGGTAATGCTGTATACAGAGCATAAAGTACACCAGGGGTCTACAGACAGGTGTGCACCGAGAGCTCAGGGTAATGCTGTATACAAAGCATAAAGTACACCAGGGGTCTACAGGCAGGTGTGCACCGAGAGCTCGGGGTAATGCTGTATACAAAGCATAAAGTACACCAGGGGTCTACAGGCAGGTGTGCACCGAGAGCTCAGGGTAATGCTGTATACAAAGCATAAAGTACACCAGGGGCCTACAGGCAGGTGTGCACCGAGAGCTCGGGGTAATGCTGTATACAAAGCATAAAGTACACCAGGGGCCTACAGGCAGGTGTGCACCGAGAGCTCAGGGTAATGCTGTATACAAAGCATAAAGTACACCAGGGGTCTACAGGCAGGTGTGCACCGAGAGCTCAGGGTAATGCTGTATACAAAGCATAAAGTACACCAGGGGTATACAGGCAGGTGTGCACCGAGAGCTCAGGGTAATGCTGTATACAGAGCATAAAGTACACCAGGGGACTACAGGCAGGTGTGCACCGAGAGCTCAGGGTAATGCTGTATACAGAGCATAAAGTACACCAGGGGTCTACAGGCAGGTGTGCACCGAGAGCTCAGGGTAATGCTGTATACAAAGCATAAAGTACACCAGGGGTCTACAGGCAGGTGTGCACCGAGAGCTCGGGGTAATGCTGTATACAAAGCATAAAGTACACCAGGGGTCTACAGGCAGGTGTGCACCGAGAGCTCAGGGTAATGCTGTATACAAAGCATAAAGTACACCAGGGGCCTACAGGCAGGTGTGCACCGAGAGCTCGGGGTAATGATGTATACAAAGCATAAAGTACACCCGGGGCCTACAGGCAGGTGTGCACCGAGAGCTCAGGGTAATGATGTATACAAAGCATAAAGTACACCCGGGGCCTACAGGCAGGTGTGCACCGAGAGCTCGGGGTAATGCTGTATACAAAGCATAAAGTACACCAGGGGCCTACAGGCAGGTGTGCACCGAGAGCTCAGGGTAATGCTGTATACAAAGCATAAAGTACACCAGGGGTCTACAGGCAGGTGTGCACCGAGAGCTCAGGGTAATGCTGTATACAAAGCATAAAGTACACCCGGGACCTACAGGCAGGTGTGCACCGAGAGCTCAGGGTAATGCTGTATACAAAGCATAAAGTACACCCGGGGCCTACAGGCAGGTGTGCACCGAGAGCTCGGGGTATTGCTGTATACAAAGCATAAAGTACACCAGGGGTCTACAGGCAGGTGTGCACCGAGAGCTCAGGGTAATGCTGTATACAAAGCATAAAGTACACCAGGGGTCTACAGCCAGGTGTGCAACGAGAGCTCGGGGTAATGCTGTATACAAAGCATAAAGTACACCAGGAGTCTACAGGCAGGTGTGCACCGAGAGCTCAGGGTAATGCTGTATACAAAGCATAAAGTACACCCGGGGCCTACAGGCAGGTGTGCACCGAGAGCTCAGGGTAATGCTGTACACAAAGCATAAAGTACACCAGGGGCCTACAGGCAGGTGTGCACCGAGAGCTCAGGGTAATGCTGTATACAAAGCATAAAGTACACCAGGGGTCTACAGGCAGGTGTGCACCGAGAGCTCGGGGTAATGCTGTATACAAAGCATAAAGTACACCAGGGGTCTACAGGCAGGTGTGCACCGAGAGCTCGGGGTAATGCTGTATACAGAGCATAAAGTACACCAGGGGTCTACAGGCAGGTGTGCACCGAGAGCTCAGGGTAATGCTGTATACAAAGCATAAAGTACACCAGGGTCCTACAGGCAGGTGTGCACCGAGAGCTCGGGGTAATGATGTATACAAAGCATAAAGTACACCAGGGTCCTACAGGCAGGTGTGCACCGAGAGCTCGGGGTAATGATGTATACAAAGCATAAAGTACACCAGGGGTCTACAGGTATGTGTGCACCGAGAGCTCAGGGTAATGCTGTATACAAAGCATAAAGTACACCAGGGGCCTACAGGCAGGTGTGCACCGAGAGCTCGGGGTAATGCTGTATACAAAGCATAAAGTACACCAGGGGCCTACAGGCAGGTGTGCACCGAGAGCTCGGGGTAATGATGTATACAAAGCATAAAGTACACCAGGGGTCTACAGGTATGTGTGCACCGAGAGCTCAGGGTAATGCTGTATACAAAGCATAAAGTACACCAGGGGCCTACAGGCAGGTGTGCACCGAGAGCTCGGGGTAATGCTGTATACAAAGCATAAAGTACACCAGGGGCCTACAGGCAGGTGTGCACCGAGAGCTCGGGGTAATGCTGTATACAAAGCATAAAGTACACCAGGAGTCTACAGGCAGGTGTGCACCGAGAGCTCGGGGTAATGCTGTATACAAAGCATAAAGTACACCCGGGGCCTACAGGCAGGTGTGCACCGAGAGCTCAGGGTAATGCTGTATACAAAGCATAAAGTACACCGGGGGTCTACAGGCAGGTGTGCACCGAGAGCTCAGGGTAATGCTGTATACAAAGCATAAAGTACACCAGGGGTCTACAGGCAGGTGTGCACCGAGAGCTCAGGGTAATGCTGTATACAAAGCATAAAGTACACCAGGGGTCTACAGGCCGGTGTGCACCGAGAGCTCAGGGTAATGCTGTATACAAAGCATAAAGTACACCAGGGGTCTACAGGCAGGTGTGCACCGAGAGCTCAGGGTAATGCTGTATACAAAGCATAAAGTACACCAGGGGTCTACAGGCAGGTGTGCACCGAGAGCTCAGGGTAATGCTGTATACAAAGCATAAAGTACACCAGGGGTCTACAGGCCGGTGTGCACCGAGAGCTCAGGGTAATGCTGTATACAAAGCATAAAGTACACCAGGGGTCTACAGACAGGTGTGCACCGAGAGCTCGGGGTAATGCTGTATACAAAGCATAAAGTACACCAGGGGCCTACAGGCAGGTGTGCACCGAGAGCTCAGGGTAATGCTGTATACAAAGCATAAAGTACACCAGGGGTCTACAGGCAGGTGTGCACCGAGAGCTCAGGGTAATGCTGTATACAAAGCATAAAGTACACCAGGGGCCTACAGGCAGGTGTGCACCGAGAGCTCGGGGTAATGCTGTATACAAAGCATAAAGTACACCAGGGGCCTACAGGCAGGTGTGCACCGAGAGCTCGGGGTAATGCTGTATACAAAGCATAAAGTACACCAGGGGTCTACAGGCAGGTGTGCACCGAGAGCTCAGGGTAATGCTGTATACAAAGCATAAAGTACACCAGGGGTCTACAGGCCGGTGTGCACCGAGAGCTCAGGGTAATGCTGTATACAAAGCATAAAGTACACCAGGAGCCTACAGGCAGGTGTGCACCGGGAGCTCAGTGTAATGATGTATACAAAGCATAAAGTACACCAGGGGCCTACAGGCAGGTGTGCACCGAGAGCTCGGGGTAATGCTGTATACAAAGCATAAAGTACACCAGGGGCCTACAGGCAGGTGTGCACCGAGAGCTCAGGGTAATGCTGTATACAAAGCATAAAGTACACCAGGGGTCTACAGGCAGGTGTGCACCGAGAGCTCAGGGTAATGCTGTATACAAAGCATAAAGTACACCAGGGGTCTACAGGCAGGTGTGCACCGAGAGCTCAGGGTAATGCTGTATACAAAGCATAAAGTACACCAGGGGTCTACAGGCAGGTGTGCACCGAGAGCTCAGGGTAATGCTGTATACAGAGCATAAAGTACACCAGGGGTCTACAGGCAGGTGTGCACCGAGAGCTCAGGGTAATGCTGTATACAAAGCATAAAGTACACCAGGAGTCTACAGGCAGGTGTGCACCGAGAGCTCAGGGTAATGCTGTATACAAAGCATAAAGTACACCAGGGGTCTACAGGCAGGTGTGCCCCGAGAGCTCAGGGTAATGCTGTATACAAAGCATAAAGTACACCAGGGGTCTACAGGCAGGTGTGCACCAAGAGCTCAGGGTAATGCTGTATACAAAGCATAAAGTACACCCGGGGCCTACAGGCAAGTGTGCACCGAGAGCTCAGGGTAATGCTGTATACAAAGCATAAAGTACACCAGGGGCCTACAGGCAGGTGTGCACCGAGAGCTCAGGGTAATGTTGTATACAAAGCATAAAGTACACCAGGGGTCTACAGGCAGGTGTGCACCGAGAGCTCAGGGTAATGCTGTATACAAAGCATAAAGTACACCAGGGGCCTACAGGCAGGTGTGCACCGAGAGCTCAGGGTAATGCTGTATACAAAGCATAAAGTACACCAGGGGCCTACAGGCAGGTGTGCACCGAGAGCTCGGGGTAATGCTGTATACAAAGCATAAAGTACACCAGGGTCTACAGGCAGGTGTGCACCGAGAGCTCAGGGTAATGCTGTATACAAAGCATAAAGTACACCAGGGGTCTACAGGCAGGTGTGCAACGAGAGCTCAGGGTAATGCTGTATACAAAGCATAAAGTACACCAGGGGTCTACAGGCAGGTGTGCAACGAGAGCTCAGGGTAATGCTGTATACAGAGCATAAAGTACACCAGGGACCTACAGGCAGGTGTGCACCGAGAGCTCAGGGTAATGCTGTATACAAAGCATAAAGTACACCCGGGACCTACAGGCAGGTGTGCACCGAGAGCTCAGGGTAATGCTGTATACAAAGCATAAAGTACACCAGGGGCCTACAGGCAGGTGTGCACCGAGAGCTCGGGGTAATGCTGTATACAAAGCATAAAGTACACCAGGGACCTACAGGCAGGTGTGCACCGAGAGCTCAGGGTAATGCTGTATACAAAGCATAAAGTACACCCGGGACCTACAGGCAGGTGTGCACCGAGAGCTCAGGGTAATGCTGTATACAAAGCATAAAGTACACCAGGGGCCTAAAGGCAGGTGTGCACCGAGAGCTCAGGGTAATGCTGTATACAAAGCATAAAGTACACCAGGGGACTACAGGCAGGTGTGCACCGAGAGCTCAGGGTAATGCTGTATACAAAGCATAAAGTACACCAGGGGCCTACAGGCAGGTGTGCACCGAGAGCTCAGGGTAATGCTGTATACAAAGCATAAAGTACACCAGGGGCCTACAGGCAGGTGTGCACCGAGAGCTCGGGGTAATGCTGTATACAAAGCATAAAGTACACCAGGGGACTACAGGCAGGTGTGCACCGAGAGCTCAGGGTAATGCTGTATACAAAGCATAAAGTACACCAGGGGCCTACAGGCAGGTGTGCACCGAGAGCTCAGGGTAATGCTGTATACAAAGCATAAAGTACACCAGGGGTCTACAGGCAGGTGTGCACCGAGAGCTCAGGGTAATGCTGTATACAAAGCATAAAGTACACCAGGGGTCTACAGGCAGGTGTGCACCGAGAGCTCGGGGTAATGCTGTATACAAAGCATAAAGTACACCAGGGGCCTACAGGCAGGTGTGCACCGAGAGCTCAGGGTAATGCTGTATACAAAGCATAAAGTACACCAGGGGCCTACAGACAGGTGTGCACCGAGAGCTCAGGGTAATGCTGTATACAAAGCATAAAGTACACCAGGGGCCTACAGACAGGTGTGCACCGAGACCTCAGGGTAATGCTGTATACAAAGCATAAAGTACACCAGGGGCCTACAGGCAGGTGTGCACCAAGAGCTCGGGGTAATGCTGTATACAAAGCATAAAGTACACCAGGGGTCTACAGACAGGTGTGCACCGAGAGCTCGGGGTAATGCTGTATACAAAGCATAAAGTACACCAGGGGTCTACAGGCAGGTGTGCACCGAGAGCTCAGGGTAATGCTGTATACAAAGCATAAAGTACACCAGGGGCCTACAGACAGGTGTGCACCGAGAGCTCGGGGTAATGCTGTATACAAAGCATAAAGTACACCAGGGGACTACAGGCAGGTGTGCACCGAGAGCTCAGGGTAATGCTGTATACAAAGCATAAAGTACACCAGGGGCCTACAGGCAGGTGTGCACCGAGAGCTCAGGGTAATGCTGTATACAAAGCATAAAGTACACCAGGGGCCTACAGGCAGGTGTGCACCGAGAGCTCAGGGTAATGCTGTATACAAAGCATAAAGTACACCCGGGACCTACAGGCAGGTGTGCACCGAGAGATCAGGGTAATGCTGTATACAAAGCATAAAGTACACCAGGGGCCTACAGGCAGGTGTGCACCAAGAGCTCGGGGTAATGCTGTATACAAAGCATAAAGTACACCAGGGGCCTACAGACAGGTGTGCACCGAGACCTCAGGGTAATGCTGTATACAAAGCATAAAGTACACCAGGGGCCTACAGGCAGGTGTGCACCAAGAGCTCGGGGTAATGCTGTATACAAAGCATAAAGTACACCAGGGGTCTACAGACAGGTGTGCACCGAGAGCTCGGGGTAATGCTGTATACAAAGCATAAAGTACACCAGGGGTCTACAGACAGGTGTGCACCGAGAGCTCGGGGTAATGCTGTATACAAAGCATAAAGTACACCAGGGGCCTACAGGCAGGTGTGCACCGAGAGCTCAGGATAATGCTGTATACAAAGCATAAAGTACACCCGGGACCTACAGGCAGGTGTGCACCGAGAGCTCAGGGTAATGCTGTATACAAAGCATAAAGTACACCAGGGGTCTACAGGCAGGTGTGCACCGAGAGCTCGGGGTAATGCTGTATACAAAGCATAAAGTACACCAGGGGCCTACAGGCAGGTGTGCAATGAGAGCTCGGGGTAATGCTGTATACAAAGCATAAAGTACACCAGGGGTCTACAGGCAGGTGTGCACCGAGAGCTCGGGGTAATGCTGTATACAAAGCATAAAGTACACCCGGGACCTACAGGCAGGTGTGCACCGAGAGCTCAGGGTAATGCTGTATACAAAGCATAAAGTACACTGGGGGTCTACAGGCAGGTGTGCACCGAGAGCTCAGGGTAATGCTGTATACAAAGCATAAAGTACACCAGGGGTCTACAGGCAGGTGTGCACCGAGAGCTCAGGGTAATGCTGTATACAAAGCATAAAGTACACCAGGGGTCTACAGGCAGGTGTGCACCGAGAGCTCAGGGTAATGCTGTATACAAAGCATAAAGTACACCAGGGGCCTACAGGCAGGTGTGCACCGAGAGCTCGGGGTAATGCTGTATACAAAGCATAAAGTACACCAGGGGCCTACAGGCAGGTGTGCAACGAGAGCTCGGGGTAATGCTGTATACAAAGCATAAAGTACACCAGGGGCCTACAGGCAGGTGTGCACCGAGAGCTCGGGGTAATGCTGTATACAAAGCATAAAGTACACCAGGGGTCTACAGGCAGGTGTGCACCGAGAGCTCAGGGTAATGCTGTATACAAAGCATAAAGTACACCAGGGGCCTACAGCCAGGTGTGCACCGAGAGCTCAGGGTAATGCTGTATACAAAGCATAAAGTACACCAGGGGCCTACAGGCAGGTGTGCAACGAGAGCTCGGGGTAATGCTGTATACAAAGCATAAAGTACACCAGGGGTCTACAGGCAGGTGTGCACCGAGAGCTCAGGGTAATGCTGTATACAAAGCATAAAGTACACCAGGGGCCTACAGGCAGGTGTGCAACGAGAGCTCGGGGTAATGCTGTATACAAAGCATAAAGTACACCAGGGGTCTACAGGCAGGTGTGCACCGAGAGCTCAGGGTAATGCTGTATACAAAGCATAAAGTACACCAGGGGTCTACAGGCAGGTGTGCACCGAGAGCTCAGGGTAATGCTGTATACAAAGCATAAAGTACACCAGGGGACTACAGGCAGGTGTGCACCGAGAGCTCGGGGTAATGCTGTATACAAAGCATAAAGTACACCAGGGGTCTACAGGCAGGTGTGCACCGAGAGCTCAGGGTAATGCTGTATACAGAGCATAAAGTACACCAGGGTCCTACAGGCAGGTGTGCACCGAGAGCTCAGGGTAATGCTGTATACAAAGCATAAAGTACACCAGGGGTCTACAGGCAGGTGTGCACCGAGAGCTCAGGGTAATGCTGTATACAAAGCATAAAGTACACCAGGGTCCTACAGGCAGGTATGCACCGAGAGCTCGGGGTAATGCTGTATACAAAGCATAAAGTACACCAGGGGACTACAGACAGGTGTGCACCAAGAGCTCAGAGTAATGCTGTATACAAAGCATAAAGTACACCAGGGGTCTACAGGCAGGTGTGCACCGAGAGCTCAGGGTAATGCTGTATACAAAGCATAAAGTACACCAGGGGTCTACAGGCAGGTGTGCACCAAGAGCTCGGGGTAATGCTGTATACAAAGCATAAAGTACACCAGGGGTCTACAGGCAGGTGTGCACCGAGAGCTCAGGGTAATGCTGTATACAAAGCATAAAGTACACCAGGGGTCTACAGGCAGGTGTGCACCGAGAGCTCAGGGTAATGCTGTATACAAAGCATAAAGTACACCAGGGGCCTACAGGCAGGTGTGCACCGAGAGCTCAGGGTAATGCTGTATTCAAAGCATAAAGTACACCAGGGGTCTACAGGCAGGTGTGCACCGAGAGCTCGGGGTAATGCTGTATACAAAGCATAAAGTACACCAGGGGTCTACAGGCAGGTGTGCACCGAGAGCTCGGGGTAATGCTGTATACAAAGCATAAAGTACACCAGGGGCCTACAGGCAGGTGTGCACCGAGAGCTCGGGGTAATGCTGTATACAAAGCATAAAGTACACCAGGGTCCTACAGGCAGGTGTGCACCGAGAGCTCAGGGTAATGCTGTATACAAAGCATAAAGTACACCAGGGGCCTACAGGCAGGTGTGCACCGAGAGCTCGGGGTAATGCTGTATACAAAGCATAAAGTACACCAGGGGCCTACAGGCAGGTGTGCACCGAGAGCTCAGGGTAATGCTGTATACAAAGCATAAAGTACACCAGGGGTCTACAGGCAGGTGTGCACCGAGAGCTCAGGGTAATGCTGTATACAAAGCATAAAGTACACCCGGGACCTACAGGCAGGTGTGCACCGAGAGCTCAGGGTAATGCTGTATACAAAGCATAAAGTACACCAGGGGCCTACAGGCAGGTGTGCACCGAGAGCTCGGGGTAATGCTGTATACAAAGCATAAAGTACACCAGGGGTCTACAGGCAGGTGTGCACCGAGAGCTCAGGGTAATGCTGTATACAAAGCATAAAGTACACCAGGGTCCTACAGGCAGGTGTGCACCGAGAGCTCAGGGTAATGCTGTATACAAAGCATAAAGTACACCAGGAGTCTACAGGCAGGTGTGCACCGAGAGCTCAGGGTAATGCTGTATACAGAGCATAAAGTACACCAGGGGTCTACAGCCAGGTGTGCACCGAGAGCTCAGGGTAATGCTGTATACAAAGCATAAAGTACACCAGGGGCCTACAGGCAGGTGTGCACCGAGAGCTCAGGGTAATGATGTATACAAAGCATAAAGTACACCAGGGGCCTACAGGCAGGTGTGCACCGAGAGCTCGGGGTAATGCTGTATACAAAGCATAAAGTACACCAGGGTCTACAGGCAGGTGTGCACCGAGAGCTCGGGGTAATGCTGTATACAAAACATAAAGTACACCCGGGGCCTACAGGCAGGTGTGGACCGAGAGCTCAGGGTAATGCTGTATACAAAGCATAAAGTACACCAGGGGCCTAACAGGCAGGTGTGCACCGAGAGCTCGGGGTAATGCTGTATACAAAGCATAAAGTACACCAGGGTCCTACAGGCAGGTGTGCACCGAGAGCTCAGGGTAATGCTGTATACAAAGCATAAAGTACACCAGGGGCCTACAGGCAGGTGTGCACCGAGAGCTCGGGGTAATGCTGTATACAAAGCATAAAGTACACCAGGGGCCTACAGGCAGGTGTGCACCGAGAGCTCAGGGTAATGCTGTATACAAAGCATAAAGTACACCAGGGGTCTACAGGCAGGTGTGCACCGAGAGCTCAGGGTAATGCTGTATACAAAGCATAAAGTACACCCGGGACCTACAGGCAGGTGTGCACCGAGAGCTCAGGGTAATGCTGTATACAAAGCATAAAGTACACCAGGGGCCTACAGGCAGGTGTGCACCGAGAGCTCAGGGTAATGCTGTATACAAAGCATAAAGTACACCAGGGACCTACAGGCAGGTGTGCACCGAGAGCTCAGGGTAATGCTGTATACAAAGCATAAAGTACACCAGGCGTCTACAGGCAGGTGTGCACCGAGAGCTCAGGGTAATGCTGTATACAGAGCATAAAGTACACCAGGGGTCTACAGCCAGGTGTGCACCGAGAGCTCAGGGTAATGCTGTATACAAAGCATAAAGTACACCAGGGGCCTACAGGCAGGTGTGCACCGAGAGCTCAGGGTAATGATGTATACAAAGCATAAAGTACACCAGGGGCCTACAGGCAGGTGTGCACCGAGAGCTCGGGGTAATGCTGTATACAAAGCATAAAGTACACCAGGGGTCTACAGGCAGGTGTGCACCGAGAGCTCAGGGTAATGCTGTATACAAAGCATAAAGTACACCCGGGGCCTACAGGCAGGTGTGGACCGAGAGCTCAGGGTAATGCTGTATACAAAACATAAAGTACACCCGGGGCCTACAGGCAGGTGTGCACCGAGAGCTCAGGGTAATGCTGTATACAAAACATAAAGTACACCCGGGGCCTACAGGCAGGTGTGGACCGAGAGCTCAGGGTAATGCTGTATACAAAGCATAAAGTACACCAGGGGCCTAACAGGCAGGTGTGCACCGAGAGCTCGGGGTAATGCTGTATACAAAGCATAAAATACACCAGGGTCCTACAGGCAGGTGTGCACCGAGAGCTCAGGGTAATGCTGTATACAAAGCATAAAGTACACCAGGGGCCTACAGGCAGGTGTGCACCGAGAGCTCAGGGTAATGATGTATACAAAGCATAAAGTACACCAGGAGTCTACAGGCAGGTGTGCACCGAGAGCTCGGGGTAATGCTGTATACAAAGCATAAAGTACACCAGGGGCCTACAGGCAGGTGTGCACCGAGAGCTCAGGGTAATGCTGTATACAAAGCATAAAGTACACCAGGGGTCTACAGGCAGGTGTGCACCGAGAGCTCAGGGTAATGCTGTATACAAAGCATAAAGTACACCAGGGGCCTACAGGCAGGTGTGCACCGAGAGCTCAGGGTAATGCTGTATACAAAGCATAAAGTACACCAGGGGCCTACAGGCAGGTGTGCACCGAGAGCTCAGGGTATTGCTGTATACAAAGCATAAAGTACACCAGGGGTCTACAGGCAGGTGTGCACCGAGAGCTCAGGGTATTGCTGTATACAAAGCATAAAGTACACCAGGGGCCTACAGGAAATAAATAGTACATTTGTGATTCTATTTGAATGTCTAAAAGTTAATACATTTATTTCCTGCTCAAGTTTCTCAGAAGTACAGTTGATGCACTGAACTCTGGGAAACTGGGAGGGGACATGCAAATGAGACCACAATGCACCCTCACTCAATTAATCAAAAATACACTATATACATGGCTCCTTTTAGACATATGCAATATATAGAACCAGCAATCATTGTGTGTTTATTTGCATTCTTTTTAATGTAAAACAAAATCAGATATCACAGATAAAGGGTCAAGTTGCTTTCAGTTGACTAAAGCTGATCTGGGTTAAAAATGTTTTGTATGGACTCTATCAGGAAGGATTTATTGTTCATTTTCTTATATTTATCTTATTTATTTTCCATGCAAACACTGCAATGAATAAAATAAGTTAATTTAATGCTTTCTCTACAGCAAGGGTCAAAGGGCATATGATGAATTTCCATGAGTATCATTCAGCAAGGCAGTCTAATGACAGACTGTAAGGAGTATTACTGAGAGTGGATTAGACAGCTGCAGAGGGCCATACCCCGATCTAGTCACCGGGCCAGTGGTAATAAACAGCTTGTCTTACATGTTATCTATATTGTACTGTGCCCTCAGAAGGAAAGTCACAGGAGTATGTGCAGATACGCCCTACTGTCTGGCAGATAGCCACAAGCTGATCCACACAAACATAGGAATGTCTAGAGCCTGCAGAGTGATGTGTATGGGGGGGGGAGCGTGCAGAGTGATGTGTATGGGGGGGGAGCGTGCAGGGTGATGTGTATGGGGGGGGGGGAGCGTGCAGGGTGATGTGTATGGGGGGGGGGAGCGTGCAGAGTGATGTGTATGGGGGGGAGCGTGCAGAGTGATGTGTATGGGGGGGGAGCGTGCAGGGTGATGTGTATGGGGGGGGGGAACGTGCAGAGTGATGTGTATGGGGGGGAGCGGGGAGAGTGATGTGTATGGGGGGGGAGCGTGCAGGGTGATGTGTATGGGGGGGGGGGGGAGCGTGCAGGGTGATGTGTATGGGGGGGGGAACGTGCAGAGTGATGTGTATGGGGGGGGGGGGGAGAGCGGGCAGAGTGATGTGTATGGGGGGGGAGCGTGCAGAGTGATGTGTATGGGGGGGGGGGGAGCGGACAGAGTGATGTGTATGGGGGGGGGAGCGGGCAGAGTGATGTGTATGGGGGGGGGGAGCGTGCAGAGTGATGTGTATGGGGGGGGGAGCGGGCAGAGTGATGTGTATGGGGGGGGGGTGAGAGGGCAGAGTGATGTGTATGGGGGGGGAGAGCGGGCAGAGTGATGTGTATGGGGGGGGAGCGGGCAGAGTGATGTGTATGGGGGGGGAGCGGGCAGAGTGATGTGTATGGGGGGGGAGCGTGCAGAGTGATGTGTATGGGGGGGGAGCGGGCAGAGTGATGTGTATGGGGGGGAGCGGGCAGAGTGAAGCGTATGGGGGGGGAGAGCGGGCAGAGTGATGTGTATGGGGGGCGGTGAGCGGGCAGAGTGATGTGTGTGGCGGTGAGCGGGCAGAGTGATGTGTATGGGGGGGAGCGGGCAGAGTGATGCGTATTGGGGGGAGCGTGCAGAGTGATGCGTATGGGGAGGGGGGAGCGGGCAGAATGATGCGTATGGGGAGGGGGGAGCGGGCAGAATGATGCGTATGGGGAGGGGGGAGCGGGCAGAGTGATGCGTATGGGGAGGGGGGGAGCGGGCAGAGTGATGCGTATGGGGAGGGGGGAGCGGGCAGAGTGATGTGTAGGGGGGGTGCGGGCAGAGTGATGCGTATGGGGAGGGGGGAGCGGGCAGAATGATGTGTATGGGGGGAGCGGGCAGAGTGATATGCATTGGGGAGGGGGTAACTAATGGTGTTGTGTCACTGGCTGTGGCACTTGCCTATGACTGTCTGTTTGTCCTCTTATCTAATGACCGTGTCCATCCGCCTTACCCGCCCCCCCCCCCACAGATGACCATATCAGGGTGAAGGCAATCAGCTCAACTGTACATTTGAAAGACATTGTTACATACAGTATTGTATAATTTAAATATAATGTTAATATTTAATTGATTTTGTAAACAAAAGCAATAAAATAAATTCAGTCTTTCATTTCCTAAATATTAAAATGAAATGTTATTTTTTGTGGCAGCCATACTCTCACAGTGCTCTGTAATACCTCACAGATGCCAGGAGATACTTGCCCATTACACTCATACTGCAAAAATACCACATATATTCTCCCATTACAGTCTAATAATATTTCAGAAAATACCCAAAGTTACTCCCCATTATATGTTCATTCTTCACAAACCACCATATGTATACTCCACAAATAGCCATGGCCAGTATACTCTAATACTCCATTTGTACTTCAATTTTACTTTAGTGGTCAACAAATACAGTTATTCCCCCTAATACTGCATGAGAATATGTAGCCTTACTTTATACTCTGACATTCCATAAATACCCACAGGTTATATGCCATGATACTACACAAATACCCAGATCTACCCTGCCATTATGCTTTATTTTCCCCTAAATACTCACAGGTATTCTCCCATGATGCCCCATATGTCTCATATATACTTTATTACTCCACAATACCCCAGATGCTCTGCGCTCACACACTCGGCACCGATTGTTCTCCCTTTATTACTCTATATTCCCCGGTATTCCCTCCCCGGTACTCACTGTAATACTCACTCCAGTATTCTCACTCTCTCATACTCCGCGTTCCGCCTCACCACAAGCTACGGAGGCCCGAGAGGGCCGCACACGGCACCATAGCAACCGCTTCCGGCCTCCCATTGACAGGGCGCGTCACTTCCGGGAATCCTTACATGACGTCAGTCTGGCAGAACCATTGGGCGCCATGTTTGTTGTGGGAGTTGGATTAGTTACACCCGGGACTCTCCTTGGATATACAAGGAGAATAACAATAAAGCACAGGCTGGATCTTGTGGGTTATTTTACAGCCACTGAGCTTCAGCTGCAAAACTGCAATTCTGCATGCACTTAAGGTGGATTACTAGCGTTACCTTTATTATAATGTTATAGAAGCAGAAAGAAAGTGTTATAGGAGATCATAATGGGGGGGTCTGGGGGCTTACTAATAGTTTAAGAGCTTACAATCTGATCCTGTGATTGGAGGCTCTGTGCACATGAACTCACAATGTAGTAATGAAATGAGAGACCTACGTCCATGAGGCTTAACATTTAGTGGCATAATAGGATTCTCTCCCCAATAAATGACAATTGCAAGTTCTTGAGGTTGATGAGATAGCAGGAGCTGTGTTTGTGCAGGTAAGGTACCTGAGGGTGACTGAGGCAGTGGATACCTGTGGGGGGCCTTAGAGGGCAGGTGCATCAAGAAGAGCTTGGGTTAGGTGAAGGGGTCTGTGGTATATGGGAAGGGGCGCTCAGGTGTTGATGTTACATGAAGAAATCAGCAGGGCAGGAAATGCAGCTGTGCAGCATGTACTTTATTGGTTGTCCAGGTCAGTAATATAGAAGCAGAAAGAGTCTTATAGGAGATCCTAATGGGGGAGCTGGGGGGGGTCCTTTCCCTCTTCACCATCGCAAAATCTGACAGCTGCAGTTCTGCCGCCAAACAACAGATGGCGCTGCCGATTTTAGCGCATAAGGGGGCGCCAACAGAAGAGGCCTTGAGCTATGAGAGGCGCGCCCGAGGCCCTGGGGGGCTGAGTGCCCGCACCGAACATAGCGATGACCTCACTGTCAATTCAGCGCTGTTAAGTTGCACCACATTGGAGGAGAAAATAGTTCTTTGCCTTCCCTGGAACTTGATGGCGCCGAAAACTCACAGTGCCCTCTGGCGGATGTCACCTGTAACTGCAGCGGTCAGTGCTGCAGAAGAAATGTGCAGACAAAGAGGGATAGATCCGGGGGCAGGGAATGGTCCTAGTGCAGAATAAACCTAAACGCACCCCTGGAAAGTGTTTTAGCAACATAAATCCAAACCGTTAATCAGAGTTTCATTTATTTAAATTATCTCAATAATTTCTGTACAACATTTCAAATATAGAAAGCACAGGAATCTTCTAAAATATAGAATTACATGCAGTCACAAGAAAATGAAATTAAATGGTTAAGATGACAACTACACACACTTCCATATTGTGGTTGGCACACATCTCCTCTATGACAGCAAAGTGCGGAGAGGAGCACCGAGGGTATAAAACTACAATATCCTCTTTTGAAGAATTACACTTGAAAATAGGGAACACGTTTTCAGAATAAAAAATATATATAAAGTTTTGCTTATTATCAAGTTTAATTATACAAAAAAACATCCAGAAAATGCTTGACCACAGGGGTCCTTCAGTACATCACTTGCTTGTGCAGGACCTCTAGTTGTGAGCAGCTCCATTCAGTTTCACTTTTCAGTACAAAAAGGCCAAACAGTAGGTATTTCCATTTTTTAGTAGTTGTTGGTGTTTGGATTAAAATATTTTAAAAAAATAAAAAAGCTTCCTGTGCAGCCCCTGCTTCCTCTCAGAGGAAATAATGTTCTTACGGTGCGATTATTCCTTGGTAGCCAAACAGTCTTTCATAAAAAAGAGGGTCTGGCAGAGATCACATCTGACATGGACTAAAACAGGGCCAAAGTGCATTTGGATCACCTAAAACATCCCGTGCAGCTCACCAATTGCTGGCATTGGCTGTGTAACATGGGGGTGAAGCCCGGACCCTAAAATAAGCAAAGTATTTGTCTGCCTGCTGGTGTTAGCAAACAATCCTAATGTCAGAGGTAGGAGGGATGTGGTGGCAGATCCCTCAGGTATCTCTGCTCTTCAGTGGGTGTCGCGGGCGAGAAGACTCGTTCCTTGCTCCTCACTGCTCTAGCCAGCTCCAATCCATGGTCTGTGGGGGGATATAAATGATAACTGTAGATTAGAAAAACCTTCACGTTTCTGAATTATGCAAAAACAACTAACAACATTAGCTTAGAAAGCCATGAGCATAAAAACATTTCTAGGGAAACCTTCACTTTAGCAGACTCACTTACTGCATGGAATCAGTTACAGGCCAGACCAAGGAGGCGTGAAAGTTCACCTGCGACTTTGTACTGAGCACGTGCAGGGAGCGGGAAGATGTAAATGCTAAAAGCTCATGTGAAACAACAAAGGACACAAAATGCAAAGGAAAGACATGATATCTAATAGGGGCATGCAAGGTTTCTCATTTTAATAATATACTAGCGACTTGCCCGTCAAAAGTGACGGCAATAAAATGGTAAGGCTGGCAATGCTGTTTGCCTCACAATGTGAGGCTTTTGCTTCTCTGAGCACCTTCAGCGCTCATTGCGAGCCTTTCCTCTTGCCTACTGTACAAGCCGCTCATTGCAGGTTTTGTTAACCTACAAGTTTTGTGCTTGGGAACGCCGTGTGTCTCTTTCCAGCATCTTCCCCTGTCCCTTCCTCCTCTGTGTGTCTGCTGAATGTTTGCAGGGCGCGCGATGACTGGCATTTGTTTTATTTTCAAAGTCCGGCGTGCCTGGTGTTGTTGGTGTAAGGGTTAGGGTCTCTGCCGTTGTGTATTTTCTAAGTCCGGCGTGCCTGGTGTTGTTGGTGTAAGGGTTAGTGTCTTTACCGTTGTGTATTTTCTAAGTTCGGCGTGCCTGGCGTTGTTGGTGTAAGTGTTAGTGTCTTTGCCGTTGTGTATTTTCTAAGTCCTGCGTGCCTGGCGTTGTTGGTGTAAGGGTTAGTGTCTTTGCCGTTGTGTATTTTCTAAGTCCGGCGTGCCTGGCGTTGTTGGTGTAAGGGTCAGTGTCTTTGCCGTTGTGTATTTTCTAAGTCCGGCGTGCCTGGCGTTGTTGGTGTAAGTGTTACTGTCTTTGCCGTTGTGTATTTTCTAAGTCCCGCGTGCCTGGCATTGTTGGTGTAAGTGTTAGTGTCTTTGCCGTTGTGTATTTTCTAAGTCCGGCGTGCCTGGCGATGTTGGTGTAAGGGTTAGTGTCTTTGCCGTTGTGTATTTTCTAAGTCCCGCGTGCCTGGCATTGTTGGTGTAAGGGTTAATGTCTTCCCCGTTGTGTATTTTCTAAGTCCGGCGTGCCTGGCGTTGTTGGTGTAAGGGTCAGTGTCTTTGCCGTTGTGTATTTTCTAAGTCCCGCGTGCCTGGCATTGTTGGTGTAAGGGTTAATGTCTTTGACGTTGTGTATTTGCTAAGTCCGGCGTGCCTGGCGTTGATGGTGTTTTTAACACTGTAACATGCACTTAAAAGGCCTGTTTTTACTACCTAAAAACTGCAAGTAGTGTCTACACGGGTCTGTCCATGACAAATAGAAGGTGATACCTTGTGTCCTAGCCCATATGTCCCTTAATGAGGTAGGCGGGGCCTAGGAGGGCATGGTCTCTGCCACCTGTATAAGGGGAGAGATGGAAATAAAACTGTATCCTCACCATCAGGCTTTGCTGCTGCTCCATCGTGGTATCTGTGATGAGGGTGCTGAGCTGTTTTTGGTAGGTTACATTTTCATCAATCGCACGACTGCAGGAAACCCTTAAAAGGACAGTGTTTAGAATACAGAGCTATGATATACAGGATACAAAATCTCCGGAAGTGCGTCACAGAAGCCGTGCAACGTGCTGCAGACAGAACAAAACACATAGGCAATATCTTATAATGTCAATACCTGTTCTTGTCTTTTAGCGTTAACAAGGATGAAAGAGTCTGTGGGGAGTTCTGGTCCGGCCAGCCCGGGGTGCGAGGGGTCGTTGGAGTCTCCAGACTGGCAGCTCCCAGGGAACGGGCAGAGCTCTGCGTCTGTGATTAGACATAAGCATCTTAGGGTTACACATAGCGTTTATAAAGGAGGCAGCATATTAATGGGGGACATTACCCCCCCAGGCTCACTGTCATGCACTAACTTACATGTTTCAAAACGGCTTAGTCTAAAAATACATTGTTCTTAATGAAACCAGCAAACCTGAATTTTCCCATTTTTTGCCCCAATCAGTGTATCAGTTTGTATGATTTATTTGCCTTCGGCTGGTGTTATTGTCCATGGTCATTACTGAGCCACATGATAGCTTTGTTAGCCCGAGTGAGCGCTTTCCCAGTTATAACTTCCCAATACTTTGCAGCTGCCTTGGTAAAGATCACAGCTTTTAAATTACTATAAAAAATGTTTATATTGATAATAAGTAATGAAAGGTTCACATTATTGTCATGTTAAAGGGACATGGCAGGCTCCTGGGTGTTACTAGGTATATAATATCCCGGTGTATCTATTTACTGACATGTACTTTATTTTTAGGAAGTGCTTATAAGCTCTGTTACTGCCTAAAATCAAACAAATAGTCCCTGTATGGGTCTGCCCTCTGCTGCTCACTAACGCGCACTCTCTTCTGGACTGTCTCACTAACCAATCAGTGATCTCTCTGCAACATGCTAATAAGACGTGATCCCTGAAAGATTAGGACACCACACTGAGAATCCAGCCCTAGAGACTGTCTGCATCTGCTGCAGTGGGCAGACCAATACAGGGACTATTTGTGTGATTTTAGTCAGTAAATAAAGAGATTATAAACGCTTCTAAATAAAATAAAAACCGTAAAAGTAAATAGATACCCAGGATATTATATAGCTAGTAAAATGCAGGAACCTTTCATGTCCATTTAATGTTTTACATGGTCTAAGAAGTCATCAGCACAGTGTGAGCCTTTGTCAGCAGTCAGTCAGCCCGTTATCCTTCATCATGGGGTTCGCTTCTAAGCCATATTCCTGTTACCACTATGTACAACAGGGCACACTGCCCCCTTGTGGCACAGCGCACTTACACACGCAATCTTGAGCAGGTGCCAGATTTCTCTCTGCCGCTTTGCCTGCATCTGCATCAGGGAATTATCCGCCTCCTTAATCTTATTCACCGTCATCTCTATCTGGGGAAGCAGGTCAATGATCTTCTGCTTGCAGCCCAGGAGCCGACTGGAAGGATACAGAAGGGTATAGATTATAACAAAGCACATCATTGTGGATCAGCCTTTCACCACCAAGACTAAGGGTATGCTTCATTCCCAGCATGCAGTGCAGTATTGCATAGCCTCCTTGCATAGGACCAAATATAAAATTAAAAATGGGAAAACATAACTAAATACAATTGTTTTCATGCAGCCTTCACTGTGTGATTCTCTATGGGGGAAGGCTGTGATTGATAGCACAGCATCCCTGTGGCATCAGGTTACACTGCACTGACCATTTAACTCATAGCTTTCCTGTTTTAGGCGAGTACCAGTATACCATATCTGCACAGACAGATTGGGAAAGGGTTACATTTTTTGTTTCTAGGGATCACTGCACAGAACAATAACCCAGCCTCCATAGCACCCCCTCTCCACTGAGCTGGTCTGCAAAACTCAGGTTACAGAGAGGCAAGAATGCAAAAACCTGAGGAAAAATAAACCCATTACAAGGCCTGTTCCCTTCAAACTAGAAATATAAGCAGTCTGACAAACATCTTACCATTGACTTGAATGGGGGACACACCTCCTGAAGACACGGAGCAGCCAAAGGGCAGTCTTTCACACATATAAACACAGATTTTATTTTATTGGATTTCTCAGTGAAAAATGCATGGTCCCATTTGAGTTCCAGCATCAGTTGTATAATACTGGACATGGGGTGTCCTGTTATTTCCAAACCTGGGTTATACACCAGATCTGCTCATATAATCCCCAAACTAGATCTTACACCTTCTTCAGCCTGCAGCTTACCTTAGATGGCCAAACAGCTCCTTCAGCACTCGGTCCTGCCCCTGCACGGTGTGTGCGATGGTGATCACCATGTCTGTACTGTCACTGTAGGCATTATCTGGAACAAGAACATGGAGCTTATTATGGCCACTGTATACAAGGACTAGTTCCACCTAAACCTCTGTGTCTTTACAATAACAGGCACTTTGCCATCCCAATAAGAGTTTCATTTAATTATAAAGAGTTTTTTTTTCTGTAGAATTAATTATTTCTAAAATATTTAAAATTGATTTTGCGGCTCCTGCATGCTAATGTGCATCTCAGAGTACTTGATATGGGTGGGAGACGGGTCTAACTGACAGATAACATTGCAGGTCTTTATGTTGCCCCCTACAGAGACAGACAAGCAGAAAATGAATCCTAATTAGCACATCAATTATATGCATGAGCCTCTTATTTGCCTATAAATATAACATGGCATTTTCCATGCTTGATTCCTTTAGACTAAAATGGATAACACAACATATAGGCAGTTGTTCTTGCTCTTTGCCAATAACCTAAAAAAAACGTGACTTTGGAGTGACAGCGTCCCTTTAAAGACAACACTTAGAAGAGATCAACTGTCTGTGTCTTATTTGCCAGTCACTGCACAGTGTTTGTAGAGCACAGAAGCCACCATTAGATGTTCCATTTCTGTAGGAACACTTAACATGCGGAGTCAAAAGATCAAGAGCCAGTTCAAGACAAAGTCAAACTATAGATTAAAGCTGTGGCTATTATTCATTTTCCTGTGTTCATCAGCAAATCACATCACCCTGCAGAGGTCTTGCATTAGTAAAAGGCGAGCACTAGAACTTCTACAGATATATTTGACCTTCTATAAGTGAACTCTTTTATTTATGGGCAACTTGTGTTTAAGGGACACCTCCCTTTTAACTAAGAAGACGGTGGTGGTAAAGACGTGTGTGTGTACCTGGAGTCCGTGGCTTCAGCTGCTTGTACAAGTCTATCGCCCGCTGCTCTCTGCAAACAAACAAAATAATTAGTCACAGGTCTGCGGGGCGAGGAGACAAGGCTGCGGGGCGAGGAGACAAGGCTGCGGGGCGAGGAGACAAGGCTGCGGGGCGAGGAGACAAGGCTGCGGGGCGAGGAGACAAGGCTGCGGGGCGAGGAGACAAGTCTGTGTCTTAGTTCTATGACCATGATAACCCTCTGAGAGCGGCCTCTTTTAGCCACTTGTGGCCTTCACAGGGAGAAATATCCTGCAGTATATCAGTCTGGTCTCACGCAAAAGTTATCCAGCCCCGAAATACCAGGCAATTCTACCTCTACGGGAGAAACGACAAACCCCAGACGTACATTTCAGCCTCTATGGGCCTCATCAGTGAGGTGTAGCTGAACTCCAGGCACAGTGAGCAAGGGGTCCATATCTGGAGCCTCCTATCACTCTTAGGGAGACTAATTTCTCAGATTGAGCGCCTCTATTTTGGTTTATAGTTTTTTTCACATCATAAACTACAACTTTCATGTTTGTTGCAACACAGAATATCATGGAGAAAGGATATGGAGTATATAACAAAAAATACAATTGTGGTGAATATCTTGGGCATCTGTAGATTCTGGTGGCGGTGCACAACACAAGCTCTACACAGGAATCCATAATGGACAATATTCATATTGCACAAAACTGGACATTAATAATAGTAGTTTTTATGTTTTCTTTAAAAAAATATAGAGTATATTAAAGGAACATAGGACATTTTTTTGTTTGACACATTATCAAATACTCTGATGCAACAAAGGGTGTTTTCTTTATCAGGTGTAACTTTTAGAAAATGCTTTTTTAAATTCATGATACAGCATCTGACACCTTTAGACAAATAAAGGGATTGTGTTGCAAATGGCAGTGAGATAATGACTAGACCCCAACCTGCACTCAGGGCAGGATTTACATCTCTGGCACCCCTAGGCACAGCAGCTTCCTCTCTCTTGTAACTCTAGTTTCCGGGAGTTTTCACCCTAGCGGTGCGTCTGTGAACTGCAGTATTTGCAGAGTGAAATGAGGTGCCGGTCACAGAGGTATCGTCCCTAGGCAGCTGCCAAGTTGGCCTAATGAGATAACCGGCCATGTGCGCACTTACAGATGTTCCATGGCGTCTCCTTGCCTACGAGCGTACGGACTTCTCTGCAGCTCCACTATCTCAGTGTGAAGTTTCATGATGTGCTCGTCCAGAAAGTAAATCTCTCCAGCCTAAGAGGACAGACAGAGGATAAAAAGGAAATAAAAGTCAAGATACAAATCAAGCAAAATTATAAAAATAAATAAATGTATCCAATAATAAATTCCTGGAAAGACTGTATATCAGACTCAGCAAATCATTGGCTACAAACATTACCCTTCCGCAGGTAACTGCCTTTTCTTCCATCTCCTTCCAGGCTTTAAGCATCTTCTCGGAAGCTAAGAAAGAAAAAACATGTAGCTTTAAATTGCTGAAATTTACATGATGTCAAAATGTGTATCGTCACTACTATTTGAAATTATATATATATATATATATATATATATATATAAAAAAAATACACACATTTTTTTTTATTTTTATAATTCTAAAAACGTTTAGTTTATTTTTAAGTACAGATATGTAGGTGTCGTTTATGGCTACACATCACTCACAGATCCCATAGGCCATCTGGTCACTGTAGCGCTCCAGATCTATCTCGATGCTTTGCTTGAAGAACTGCAGTTTGGCTTCGAGTTGCTGCGATGCGGATACCATGGTGTTCTTCATCTTGGTGAGGTTGGTGTTGTAGCGCAGCAGGCTCAGCCTGAGATAGCACAGGGAAGACGCCATTAATAGAATTATGGGAGGAAAATAAATTCCAAACATGGATTGAAGCTGGATACTTACATGGCCGCCCTCTGACCCTGGAACAGCCGGCTGTAGTCTTCTTTCAGTCCGGACACATAATGGACGGCCTCAGCCCACACCTTACGCAGCTGTGGGATGGGAAGCTGGACTTTACTGTCCTGGACTACAGAGGAGATAAGATATTAAAGGTATCAGTACTGCTCTTGAATATAAAACACCTAGCTACTATATATCCACCTCACAACTCCTGAATAATTATTTTTTTTTATCTGGCTAATTAACCATTGTTTGGAAAATCATGCAACCAAATAAATGATTGACATCACTAGTGACACCAAGTGGAGCATGGTCACCCGTGCGCACAGTGCAGGGCTAGGGGAAGATATGTGCGCACGGGTGACCATGCTCCACTTGGTGTCACTAGTGATGTCAATCATTTATTTGGTTGCATGATTTTCAAAATAATGGTTAATTAACACAACTCTTGCATAATTAAACAGCTGCCAGATAACTTCAATGGATTCCAAACAAATAATGTGAGTTAGGGAGGGATGTGGAGACAGACCTTGCACCTCAGTCAGTTAACATTTATGTTAAATCCATTTCACTTACAGATGGCTTTATTGTTGACTTAAAACACATTTCTTGAACTAGCAAGTGGTCGACCAGTGCTTACACTGGCCCTTTAAGAAATATATCAAATATCTTGTATCTAATCTTAAAACCTCTTTATAGTATGGATGCAAGGAGTAAACATGGAATACAATGGGGTCAGTAACTTTAATATTGGGAGTAATTATATGTTTGAATGTTCAGCAGAGCATAAGTCGTCTTTCTTGGCCTACAAATAAAATATTCAAGGACACTTAAAGGCATTGAGCGGACTAAAGTCTTTTACCAATTTATGAAATTGATGGTAGTTATAATTCTGATCTCCTTTCATACAAAAAAAAAAATAGTGATTCATTAAATTCTTGAATAAAACAACAATTAAAAAATAAATTAAGCCTCATGCACTATTCAGTTTTTGCGTTTCAGATGTGAAAATAATATTTATAACATTTAGCTGCCATTTGATTGTCTTGGAGTCTGGCAGAGAGTATACACAGATACATTATAATTTGAGAATATTTAGGTGTAGGGGGTGACGGGATCTCCATACCCTGCCTACAAGCAACGGACATGATTTTAAACCAGTCACCTGCATAGTAATATGCTAGACTTAGGAGCATGTGATCCCTGTAAGCTTTCCATCAGTCCTACTGACAGCGTACCCCATATTGTACTTACCAATGTAGTTGACACATTCGGACACTTTCCTTGATTCAAATGGACCCTCATAGACAGTTTTGCTCTTATCAAATAAATACACCATGTAGCTGTCCCATCCTCTCTGTGCAGAAAACAGAAATTACAGTAAAAAAGGGCTTTTGGTAAACACATCATTAAGGAATCACTTTGCTGAAATGTTTTAATTTTACTACAAATAAACTACAATTAAAAAATATGCAACATGTTTTAGAATGTAAACAAGAAATATATTTCTAATTTATTATATTTTATATGCACTTATACCGACAGCTGTGGTATATGGAGACATATATATATATATATATACCGGCCCCACACTAATGAGAGACAATAACCTTGAAACAACTGTATGTGGGTGGGATTCCTAGCTTGTGTATAATCCAACCTTAGCTGTGCTCAAAGCAAAAGCATGCTGTATCACACAGCTTTAAGGAAGCCATGTTTGAAATGGTTATGGACTGCAAGAGCAAAGCCTTTGTGGGTACATTTGCATGTCCCTGCCAAAGTTCCCAGAATGCAGTGTAATAACTATGTATGTCTCTGAATTCTTGTTTTAGACGTTCAAATGTGATATATATATATATATATATATATATATATACACATACATACATACATACATACATACATACACACACACACATCTTACCACTCCATCAATCACACATTGGGAGGCAGGTTTTCGGGGGTCAAGAGACACCCCCATTTCAAGCAGCAGTTCTTGGTTGCAGGTGATGATCCCAGTCTCGGTCTCGATACGAGATTGCAGGGAGAGCAGACTCTCCTCAGGCTGCAAGAGGAAGGACAGGATCTTGGCCGACGTCATGTTCAGAATGTGCACAATCTGTGGAGAGAAGGAAGAACCAGAAATTAGAACCTGCATAAATAATAAGGCCGGAGTCTGTAACTGTACATTGTATTATAGATTTACACCATATCCAAGAGCAGCGTGTAGTGATAAGGGTTCTGTTTCCGCTGGTTTTCATTGGCAAGTCATATGTTTGATTATATATACTTATTTAATTTCTTTTAAATTAAACAAAAACAAAAAAATTAGCATATTTCTGACTTTTAAAACAGTAAAGAAAAAAAGAAAAAAAAGAAAAATCAGTCTCATTCGGCATTTGAGCCCAGGACCTTCAACACTACAGACTGTAACCTTACCTTTGGTGCCAACTGATCTGTTACTACTTTAGCTGCTAGAATATAACTAAATAATTTAGGCACTGCTCAATTCATGGTCTCTACTCCTGATTCTAATTAAGATTCATTACATCCCACACGGTACAGAGCTCATTACTCATTCAGGCAGAGACAACTCATTTAAATAGCCTGACTTAATGATCATAACTCTATAATTTCAGCATCAATTCTAAAAAGGAAAGCACTTTTCCCACAAGAATTTTCACCCTCTACCTAATGGTGTTGATCACATATGGGGACTTTTGTAGTCTTATCTACTTCAGTGAACGTATACAATATTATCTAAAAGTTTAAAATGCTGAATAATTTTTTTTTTTAAATAAATTGATATAAAAAAAAAATGTAGCCTAGAAGGGATAGTATACATTGCAAAGAAGGCATCCCAAGATGTCTTAGGTCCATTTATAGTGAAGACATGTTTCATTACTACAAAAGCAGTTTCTAGCGCATAAAATATGTAAACTTTCTTGAAGGAAGTGCAGAGTATACTGTAGCAATCGCTGACATGGGCAGGCCACCCAGAGCTGTTAAACATTTGAATCAGTCTATTGTACTCTGAGAACATCACTTAAAAAGGAAAGCACTTTGGGAAATATTTACAAACACCTTTTTCCGATGCAAAAAGAAAACATATTTTTCTATAACCCTTTAAAAGACCACAGTAATGTCCTTGAGGAGCTAGTTTATTATTTGAATATATTAGAATAATTATATATTTGATATTTTCAAAAATCAGAATGCGAGTCTACAATTGGTTGTTTGTTTCCACCCTGATAAGGTCATTAACGGGAGGGTGGTTGAGAAACAGGTCTAAAGGGTTAAGGACAATTGATAATAAAACAAAACAATGATTCATAGGCTGCCTCAACAACAAAAAAATAATAGCCAAGGGAAAGTGCCTGTACACTTTGTGGCTGCAAATTTAGCAGCTGCCTGCTAGACCAAAAACACTCCTCCCTTGGAGTTTAATATTGAATATGGTTTTGCTTTTTTAAATCATGAAAAATTAATTATATTAATGATCAGAGTCTAATTAACACATC
>CM050171.1:3382961-3430461 GCA_027410445.1 Discoglossus pictus
ACAGGGATATAATACAGTAATGATACAGTGATATGGTGTATAATATAGGTATGACTGGATGAGGGACAGATACAGGGGTGCAGTGATATAATACAGTAATGATACAGTGATATGGTGTATAATATAGGTATGACTGGATGAGGGACAGATACAGGGGTGCAGTGATATAATACAGTAATGATACAGTGATATGGTGTATAATATAGATATGACTGGATGGGGACAGATACAGGGGTGCAGTGATATAATACAGTAATGATACAGTGATATGGTGTATAATATAGGTATGACTGGATGGGGACAGATACAGGGGTGCAGTGATATAATACAGTAATGATACAGTGATATGGTGTATAATATAGATATGACTGGATGAGGGACAGATACAGGGGTGCAGTGATATAATACAGTAATGATACAGTGATATGGTGTATAATATAGGTATGACTGGATGAGGGACAGATACAGGGGTGCAGTGATATAATACAGTAATGATACAGTGATATGGTGTATAATATAGGTATGACTGGATGAGGGACAGATACAGGGGTGCAGTGATATAATACAGTAATGATACAGTGATATGGTGTATAATATAGGTATGACTGGATGGGGACAGATACAGGGGTGCAGTGATATAATACAGTAATGATACAGTGATATGGTGTATAATATAGGTATGACTGGATGAGGACAGATACAGGGTGCAGTGATATAATACAGTAATGATACAGTGATATGGTGTATAATATAGGTATGACTGGATGAGGGACAGATACAGGGGTGCAGTGATATAATACAGTAATGATACAGTGATATGGTGTATAATATAGGTATGACTGGATGGGGACAGATACAGGGGTGCAGTGATATAATACAGTAATGATACAGTGATATGGTGTATAATATAGGTATGACTGGATGAGGGACAGATACAGGGGTGCAGTGATATAATACAGTAATGATACAGTGATATGGTGTATAATATAGGTATGACTGGATGAGGGACAGATACAGGGGTGCAGTGATATAATACAGTAATGATACAGTGATATGGTGTATAATATAGGTATGACTGGATGAGGGACAGATACAGGGGTGCAGTGATATAATACAGTAATGATACAGTGATATGGTGTATAATATAGGTATGACTGGATGAGGGACAGATACAGGGGTGCAGTGATATAATACAGTAATGATACAGTGATATGGTGTATAATATAGGTATGACTGGATGGGGCAGATACAGGGGTGCAGTGATATAATACAGTAATGATACAGTGATATGGTGTATAATATAGGTATGACTGGATGAGGACAGATACTGGGGTGCAGTGATATAATACAGTAATGATACAGTGATATGGTGTATAATATAGGTATGACTGGATGAGGGACAGATACAGGGGTGCAGTGATATAATACAGTAATGATACAGTGATATGGTGTATAATATAGATATGACTGGATGAGGGACAGATACAGGGGTGCAGTGATATAATACAGTAATGATACAGTGATATGGTGTATAATATAGGTATGACTGGATGGGGACAGATACAGGGGTGCAGTGATATAATACAGTAATGATACAGTGATATGGTGTATAATATAGGTATGACTGGATGAGGGACAGATACAGGGGTGCAGTGATATAATACAGTAATGATACAGTGATATGGTGTATAATATAGGTATGACTGGATGAGGGACAGATACAGGGGTGCAGTGATATAATACAGTAATGATACAGTGATATGGTGTATAATATAGGTATGACTGGATGAGGGACAGATACAGGGTGCAGTGATATAATACAGTAATGATACAGTGATATGGTGTATAATATAGGTATGACTGGATGAGGGACAGATACAGGGGTGCAGTGATATAATACAGTAATGATACAGTGATATGGTGTATAATATAGGTATGACTGGATGAGGGACAGATACAGGGGTGCAGTGATATAATACAGTAATGATACAGTGATATGGTGTATAATATAGGTATGACTGGATGGGGACAGATACAGGGGTGCAGTGATAGAGTAGTATTGTGATACTGTAATATTGTGTTGTATTAGTATGACTGGGTGGGGGAGAGATAAAGCAATACAGAGATATCATTGGACATATAATGATGCAGTAATATATTATCTTGTATCAGAGTGACTGATAAGAAAGAGACGTAGTAATAAAGGTATACAATGATACAGCGATGGCATGATACAAAGATACAGTATATTGTATTAGTGTGACAACGATAAAGGGATACGGATACAGTTATACAGGGATATAATGATAAAGAAAAACAGGCGACACATAAAAATCACAAAACAGAACAAATTCGAAACAAAATCACAGCATAAACCAAACCTAAACCCCCCGCATGAGAAGAGGACACGGCAGAGAGAAGAGAGGAAAGGCCCACCCAGAGCCGTATTCTAAACAGAAAAGAGAGGCCATCAAGCTAGGGAGAAGACATCCTATTAAATGTAAAGTTTGGTTATTAAAAGAAAAAAAAAATTTCCCATAGGGCCCATTTGGCTCTTATTTTTGGACCTATCCCTGTATTCTAGAAGATAAACATATTCCAGTATTTCTATGAGTTCTGACCAAGATGGACATACGTTATTTTTCCAATTAGAAGCTACAAGTTTTTGTTGATATCATAAGGAAAAGCAAAACCATTCCTTTAACTGGCGCTGAAAGAGCTTCTGGGAAAAAGTGCAAAACCCCCTTTTTCTGGTGCCAGAATTATTACAATTTCCCATATTTTAGACAGATGTTTAAAACTTTCAAGCCAAGCATTCTGTATGGGAGGGCACCTCCACCACATATGGAGGAGTGCGCCAATCTGCCCACAACCTCTCCAGCAGTTTTTTTTTCTTCTGATTTATTTAACTGTCCCAATTTCATAGGAGTTATATACCATCTGTTAATTATTTTAAACAAAATTTCCCTATATGTAACATTTTTTATAAATCTGGCCATTAGAGAAAAGGCTGAGTGCCATTTTTCAATAGGCCAAGAATAACATAGATCGTTTTCCCATAACCTCCAATTGAAGGGTTTCTCAAGTTGATATTGTTTCTTGATAATTTTGTAACACTTAGCCAGCCACAAGATGATTTTTATCTTTAGAAAAGATTAATATTACAGAGTCAGTCAGCCTCCTTATCGCCTCCATATAAAAGGGAGATGATACTAATAACTTTTGTAGTTTGATATATTCTAACCAATTGTTTATAGAAATTGAATAAGAATTTGATAGTTCTTGGAACTCCATTAATTTCTTATCGCCATATATGTCTTTCAGACAGAGGGTTCCCTTTCCTACTAGTAACTTAAGCAAGCTTGAATCGAATAGTTTGGCCAGCGAGGCCAAAGGTGTGATAGGACTAGGTAGGGGCATAAGAGAGAAAAGCGCATTACATTTACACCACCACCTATGGTTTTTTAGTGTTACTCCCATTTTTCTATCTTTAAACTCCCCCTCTGTTTGAAAGAGTAAAACATTTAGATCCCAGATTCAGAGTTCTCAATCTGAGTCCAGTTAAATAAATCAGATGGCCGTGTCCATAATACTAGTTGAGACATTTGTATGGCTTGTTGATCATTTTTAATAATCGTTTATGCAACTTCTCCCCGTTCAAAGTCAAATAACATATAAACTTTCTATATCCTGATTCTTTTATGATTATGAATATATTATCAATTAAGATCTGGAATTTATTAATAATATATGGTGGGACCCATAACGGGAAGCTGCGTAACAGATATGTGATTTTTGGGAGAATACACATCTTTACCGCCTCTATTTTCCAAAACTATGACATGATGTTATTTCCCCAATCATGAAATATGTTTTTTATCTTTATATATAGTTGTTCAAAGTTCTGCACAATAACTTGTTTTAAATTAACATACCGTACTTTTTCTCCCTGAAAATAGGGAGCAAATGATAGGTGCGTGTTATACGCCGATATTCCCTCCCCCCTCCTCATTCTAAACCCCCCTAAATACCTCCCCCTCACTTACCTGCTACTGCTCCGGCCTCCGCTCCGCTCCTTGACCCGGCGCGCATGTGACGTCACATGCGCGCCACGTCATTAGCATATAACGGGTGAGGGGGAGGTATTTAGGGGGGTTTAGATTGAGTAGGGGGGTTTAGATTGAGCAGGGGGGTTTAGATTGAGCAGGGGGGTTTAGATTGAGCAGGGGGGTTTAGATTGAGCAGGGGGGGTTAGAATGAGGAGCGGGGGTTAGAATGAGGAGCGGGGGTTAGAATGAGGAGCGGGGGTTAGAATGAGGAGCGGGGTGTAACGGATCTACTGGCACCCCGACCGGGTACCTCCGTTGATGGATGCGTCCTAGCTTGCGTCGAGGCCTACAAGCACCGCACCGGACACCAAAACCACCACAGACTCCAAGGATAGTACATCAGGAACAAGCGTTCAGTAGTTACAGCTCAAGGGAGTATGCAGAAGCATAGCAATCCCCAGTATGATAGCGATCCCCTCAAATAACGAGACGAGGCTACGTTTTGAAGGGTCAAGAGGAACTATTTTTTAATGACAGGGAATCTCCTTTTATGCAATGGTGCCCTCTGAAGGGCTACACCCACATAATTAGCACAACAGCCTATTATCTACATGGTTCAACCCTCACGTCTCCTCCCCTCAGATAACAGGTAACACAATTAAAACAGACACAATTTTAACCACATTCTGGATGTACCTCAAATACAGGGGGTACACCTTTAAGTCCCGCACCATTCAATAGCTCTCACCCAGGGGAACAACGTATACAAAAAATGGCATGAATCAGACCAGGGGTTCAAAAGTTAGTAAAAATATCTTTTACACATAACACACAGACATTGCACATATCCCCCATACAATACACATATAGGACAATAGGTGAGTCACACCTCCCTGGCAACTTGGATACAATCAGACATTAATTAGATCATTCTTCTTTGTTCTTATCAGAGAATGAAAACACTTTGGAAAATGCAAGGATCCTTTACAACTTTCTTATCTCTTGAATCTCTGTAACAGGATTATCTATTAGCCTAGGTCTGCAAAAGTCTGGCTAATATTCTGAGCCAATATACTCTGTAGAACATAAAACAACATATCTACAGTACAGCAATGTGATCATATTTTAACCAAGAATTAAATAATCATAAAACAGGGTAAAACAGTGATGGGTTCCGCTACACACCTCCCCCGTGACCATAAGCCGGCATACACGGTCTGATCCCGACGGATCGGCCTGGGGATGTCCGGACAAAAGTATTTGTTGGTCAATTCTCTAGTTTGACAACCCATCAGCATTACTGCAATTCACATTTACTCACATTTCCCATATCCCCAGATAGCTGGGATCTGAGCGCACAAAACTACCGAATAGCGCTCAGATCCTCTTCACACAGTTCAATTGCCAAGTAGCTAAAGTCTTTCCCATAGTCTTTCATCATATGAATGGGCTCCATGGCATAGCTATCTGGGGTATCACCGCTCCCACAGGGCAAGTACAGAATGACCCCCTGTATGTAAAGGGCCAGAATGAGTGACATACACTCTGGTATGGCCGAACACTGGTTCCAAAGGGCAATATGTACAAGGGCCATAGTCGCAGGGCAGGAGGCTGGCAAACAGTCCTCTCCAAGCCAAAGTGGCGAAGGGCACTTCGTCACACATCTCCCCTTTGGGGGGAAGTCTAACCAGGCACCTGGATATTTTGCTGGGGTGATAATGCAACACGCTGAGGGGACTTGAGGGGCAGAGGCCAGCGGCACTCTGCCCTGATGCCAGCTCTTCTGCTGGTATAACCTGCAGGACCTCCTGCTCTGTACAAGGGACAAAGGGAGGGCAGAGGCCGACTGCACTCTGCCCCGCTGTCAGCTCTTCTGCTGGGGTACTTGGGACATATTCCGGCTCAGTAGCCAGGGAAACGTGGGGGTCAGTGGGGGTTAACATTTCCTCTGTTAACCCTGGGGCCACATTAGAAGTTAGCTGGGGAGGGGAATTTGTACTTACCCCCTCCTCCGGTTGTCCCAGTGACGGTAGTTGGGGATCTGGACAAGCTGTGGGCGCAGAGACCACGGTCCCATCTGCGCCGTCTGGGAGATTGGTGTCTCCCCTGGTTAGGGTAAACTGTCGCTGGGGGGGAAGGACGACACCTTCTGCCCCCTGTGTTTCACACTGCCGCTGGGGGGGGGGAGGACGACACCTTTGGCCCCCTGGGGTACCCACTGCCGCTGTGGAGGAAGGTCGACACCTTCTGCTCCCTGGGGTACACACTGCCGCTTGGGGGGAAGGACGACACCTTCTGCCCCCTGGGGTTCACACTGCCGCTGAGGGGGAAGGACGACACCTTCTGCCCCCTGGGGTTCACTCTGCCGCTGGGGGGAAAGGACGACACCTTCTGCCCCCTGGGGTTCACACTGCCTCTGGGAAGGAAGGACGACACCTTCTGCCCCCTGGTGTTCACACTGCTGCTGCGGGGGAAGGACGACACCTTCTGCCCCCTGGGGTTCACACTGCCGCTGGGGGGGAAGGACGACACCTTCTGCCCCGTGTAGGGCCGGTAGAGAGACCTCGGTCCCATCTCTACCTGCCATCTGGAGGTCATCCCAGGACCAGTCAATGAAGTCTGGTTCTGCTTGTCGAGTATGCACGAAGCTGAGCAGGTGTTGGTAGTCCTGCTCCAGCTCCCCCTCTCTCGTTACCAGGTGGGTCATGTCTTTGCTCACCTCGCCTTCGTCATCCCAGACATACATGCCCATCCGGTAGTCGTAGATGTCCCAAAACCTAGACCCCTCCGTGCTGCCAAGATCAATATCGTCCTCCAAGGCATCCCATAATAAACCCGGGCCATCATAATCATCCCCCTCCGGTAAGTCGTGTTCAGACGTCCAGGGGGTAAGTCGAACGGTATGCCACCAGAGGGCCTGGTATGCGTTGTCTAGCCAGAGCTCTCGCCATACCAGGGTCTCTAGTCTTGTCACCCACTCATCCAGGGGCTGCTCTCCCAATAGATACATCCGCATCGCCACAAGCTTCTGTAGCCGCTGCTCATCACTGGGGAGACTCTCACCTCGCCGCCATTGGGCATCTTCCAGGGCATCATACCAGAGTTCCTTTCTGTCTGCATCCCTGTAGTCTGCGGCCGCCTCCTCCTCCTCATCATGGAACGCTGTCTGAAAACTAGCCGGTTCCATCCTGCTGTAGCCAGGGGCGCTGTACGCATACTAGCGTTGCCCTCAATTTGTAACTCCAAACGTTACCGGTGTCTCCGTGCTGCTTTTCCTCTTACTAGGACGCCATCCCACCACTGCCAGCCAATGTAACGGATCTACTGGCACCCCGACCGGGTACCTCCGTTGATGGATGCGTCCTAGCTTGCGTCGAGGCCTACAAGCACCGCACCGGACACCAAAACCACCACAGACTCCAAGGATAGTACATCAGGAACAAGCGTTCAGTAGTTACAGCTCAAGGGAGTATGCAGAAGCATAGCAATCCCCAGTATGATAGCGATCCCCTCAAATAACGAGACGAGGCTACGTTTTGAAGGGTCAAGAGGAACTATTTTTTAATGACAGGGAATCTCCTTTTATGCAATGGTGCCCTCTGAAGGGCTACACCCACATAATTATCACAACAGCCAATTATCTACATGGTTCAACCCCCACGTCTCCTCCCCTCAGATAACAGGTAACACAATTAAAACAGACACAATTTTAACCACATTCTGGATGTACCTCAAATACAGGGGGTACACCTTTAAGTCCCGCACCATTCAATAGCTCTCACCCAGGGGAACAACGTATACAAAAAATGGCATGAATCAGACCAGGGGTTCAAAAGTTAGTAAAAATATCTTTTACACATAACACACAGACATTGCACATATCCCCATACAATACACATATAGGACAATAGGGGAGTCACACCTCCCTGGCAACTTGGATACAATCAGACATTAATTAGATCGTTCTTCTTTGTTCTTATCAGAGAATGAAAACACTTTGGAAAATGCAAGGATCCTTTACAACTTTCTTATCTCTTGAATCTCTGTAACAGGATTATCTATTAGCCTAGGTCTGCAAAAGTCTGGCTAATATTCTGAGCCAATATACTCTGTAGAACATAAAACAACATATCTACAGTACAGCAATGTGATCATATTTTAACCAAGAATTAAATAATCATAAAACAGGGTAAAACAGTGATGGGTTCCGCTACACGGGGGTTAGAATGAGGAGCGGGGGTTAGAATGAGGAGCAGGGGTTAGAATGAGGAGCGGGGGTTAGAATGAGGAGCGGGGGTTAGAATGAGGAGCGGGGGTTAGAATGAGGAGCGGGGGTTAGAATGAGGAGCGGGGGTTAGAATGAGGAGCGGGGGTTAGAATGAGGAGCGGGGGTTAGAAAGAGGAGGTAGGTTGAGGATAGGGGGGTTGAGGTTGAGGATAGGGAGGTTGAGGAATGAGGATGGGGGGTGTTGAGGGGGTTTGAGGAGGGAGGTTGAGGATAGGGTGGTTGAGGAAGGAGGATGAGGGAGATGGGGGGTTTGAGGAGGGAGGTTGAGGATAGGGGGGTTTGAGGAGGGAGGTTGAGGATAGGGGGGTTGAGGAAGGAGGATGAGGATGGGGGGTTGAGGGGGTTTGAGGATGGTGAGGGGGGTTGAGGATGGGGAGGGGGGTTGAGGGTGGGGGAGGGGGGTTGAGGGTGGAGGATGGGGGCTGAGGGTGGAGGATGGGGGGTTTGAGGAGGAAGGTTGAGGATTTTGCTTCAAAGTTCTTTATTTGAATTTATCACCACTTTATTTTGAATTATCACCACTGAACTCCCCTATGTGTAGTTGGTTTGTTAATGTACTAGATAATGTCCAAGCATTTCTAGAATGTAATAACAATAGTTCAGACTTTTTTAATATATTGGGTATGTGACAGAATTTTACTTTATAGGTTGGGAACTATTGCCTTAAACAAGTTTTATCAACATGGAGTGGATTGGTGGCCTGATTGTATTTCCATTAGTCCTATTAATAGAACTGGCACTACGCATTGCCACATTTCAGTGTAAGCAGCAGAATAGTTATTGAATTCAAGCTCCCCTCCAACAAATAAACAGGTGCAAAAATGGAGATCCCACTAGAGTAATGTTCTGTGTAATAATTTATAGGTTATGATATTTTACTTTCTAAATGTATTTTGCCCATTATCCAGTGTGATTTTGAAAAGAGCATATTGTAAATATTAGGCCACAATATTTATTTAAGGGCGAATAATGAGACACTCAAAATTATATATATCCTATTGTGGTTATTAAAATGAGTTCCAGGACAAAACATGTCATTTGAGACCCAAGCCCTGAAGAAGTCATAAGAGACCAAACATGTAGGCAGTGATATTGGAGGTTGAACTGTGAGGTACCAACAAGCTGGCAGGCGGCCTACACCAAGACTCTGTTATTATTAGTCAAAACTAGAGAAAGGACTTAAAATATAACTTTTAATAATATATATTAAAACTATCAAAACCTGGAAGTTTAAAAACAATAGATGGTGTACTGCCTGGGCTGACCCTGAAATATATCCAGTGAAAACAAGAAGGGGCCGAGCAAGGAAATAATATTTGCTGTCACTGATTGAAGTCTTCACTTTTGTGGCAAAATTCCTAATTTTCATTTTAAAAATTATACATTCATTTCATTTTTTTGTATAACCTTATTTATCATCTGTTAACATCATTATTTCCACAGCATTACCAAATGTTGCATTTCTCAACCCCATGACTAAACCTGAGAGGATTTCCAGGACCGCATCATTTTCCAGTCTTGTTACTACAAACCTCCTCTTCACCGGACCTCGTCCTACTATGTGTACTGTTATATCCTCCCTCTCTTCTTCTTTTCCATATCACCACTGTTTGTCCAACCCTATTGATTTTCCATAACCCAGCCTTAAAGGACCACAACAGTCATCATATGTGCTCTGCACCATCAGCTAGAGGGTGAAAAATCATGCAGAAAATGTGTTTACTGTTTTAAAATTGATCAATAATTGGCTTAGACATTGTCATTTTAGTTTAGCCCTTGTAAATCATAGGATTAATTCATTTCACTTGTTCTTTTGTTTAACTAATGTGTGTGTGTATGTGTGTATATATATATATATATATATATATATATATATATATATATATATATATATATATATATATATATATATAAAATCAATTATATGTTTGTTAAAAAATACATTAGTTTATAAAAAAAAAAACAAGTGGAATGAATGACTTGCCAATTATTATTTTTTTAAGAAATAACAACTTAAATAAGTTTACACTACAACAAACCAATCTGCTTTAGTTCACATAATTAATCAAATATTTAATTAAAATGATCATTGAAATCATCACCGATATATTACCATATGCTTTATTATATAATCTAAAGCACATATTTCCGATTTTAAAACAGTAAAGGAAAAAAAGTATCTGTATGGGAATTTAAACCCAGGACCTTCACCACCACAGCCTGCAGCCTTATCTACTGTGCCACCTGCTCCGTTGCTATAATGGGTATTAGAATATGATGGAATAGTTACAAGTCACTTAGCCACTGCCTGATTAAAAGTCTCTACACCTGTTCTAATTAATATTCATTACATCCCAGGATGTGCAGAGCTCATTACTCATTCAGAAATAGACCGACCTCTAATGATCATAACTCCATGAATTCAGCATCAATATTAAACAGGAAAACACTTTTCCACATGCTTTTTCATCCTCTATCTAATGAGAACATATGGGGACTTTTTGGATCCTTTAATTTTCTCATTCCCAAATATTCCAGCAATACCTTCCAGAAGGACAAACAAATTACTGTATGTTTTTTATTTCTTTTACATCCTCAGGCAGTATGTATTGGATGGTACAAGACCCAAGTACAAGTAGTTCTTCCTCCTTACTTCTATCCATAGATGATCACTGTAAGGCCCTAACAGAGCTAGGTTAATATTTGAATTATACACTTAGCATAATAACATTCAGATTTAATTATTCATAATAGCAATGTTCAATGTTAATTTCACTTTCAAATATTATAGTATCATCTGACCTGATTGTTTCCACCCTGATGAGGTTATCCAAGGGATAGAGGGCCTGGCTTTAAGATCAGTTTGTTTAGATAAGAGGCCAAACAACCATTGCTTGGCTGCTCCTCAACAAAATATTGTTGCTAAGGGAAACCACTTTAACACAGCAAGTCTCCTTTCAATGGAGATCATTGTGTGGTGTTAAACATTCTATCTGAAAATTTGGCAGCTGCCTGCTAGACAAATCCACTACCTCTTATTATTCTTATATATTCAAGCAGCAGCTGATCTTGAAGATATGATCAGTGTCTAATTGAAACATTCATCTCATGCAAGGGTCCTTTAATTTGGTTGTATCTTAATGGAATTGTGGAAGCAGGGTCTTGTGTGTGTGTGTGTGTGTATATATATATATATATATATATATACATACATACATACATACAGGGCCGGATTTATGTGTGAACATTTCAGGAAAGACCAACTAGAGCAGCTGAACTTTATTTGAGGTTAATCAGAGGCACTTTAAATGATGGCAGGTGTATGCTGATTCCGATTTAACATAATTTGGAATGTGATTGCTTAATTCTGAACAAAGCTACATCCCCAGTTATAAGAGGGTGTGCAGACTTATGCAACCACATTATTTTTCTTTCTTTTCTTCCCTCCACCTAAAAGATTTCAGTTTGTTTTTCAATTGAGTTGTACAGTTTATAGGTCACATTAAAGGTGGAAAAAGTTCTGATATGATTTATCTTTGTCTCATTTTTTTACAGCACAAAAACCTGACATTTTAACAGGGTTGTGTAGACTTTATATATCCACTGTACATACATACATACACACACCATTTACATGTATTTTGTTTACTAGAGGGCAGCTAGGCAGAGCATAAAGTCTACCAGTGTCATGGACTCCCAGGATCACACTCCTGAAGCTCCTTGTCCTCAGGGGCAGAATCTGCTCTGGAGGAAGTGGGAAGGCATGGGGAAGGAGCCAGTAGGGCGGTGGGGAGGAGCCAGCTCCCAGCATCTTGGGTGCTCTGTGTAAAATGTCCCCTAGTCACTTCCTGTTCCTGCAAACAGTGCTGTGTTCTAGGAAGTAAAAATGAGGCACCCCAGTCAGAGGCCTGCCTGTAGGCTAGTGCCTATAATGCCTAATGGATTATCTGGCCCTGTATATACATACACACAATTACTATTATCTGCCTTAATCTCTATACTAAGAGTCTACATGTTTCATGGAGGGTATCATACATTAAAGAGGTATTTATTCTTCCCCTGACCCACCTTCTTCTTTCTTCCAGATATTTTTTGGGGTCTCACTGCCTCTATAAGTATTTTCCCACCCCCTCTTCCACGAGTCCCTTTGCAGAGATTACTTACTGTTCTCATTTACATTAATTGGTCGTTAGTGTTTTTTAGAGTTTGTTTGTTTCCATGAAAACATTTTTTATCATCAGATCAGGAACAAGATTCCTTCCTGGCAAATAAGTTTATGTGCCCTCAATATGGTCTATATCTTGGCTTTGATGATAAGATGGACACCCCCCCCCCCATGACATAACTCTGGCATTGGATAATGTAATAATCTAATAACTTTGGAATACTCACACACTTTCTTTCACTATAAGATCTTTATTATCTTTATATATTTTATTCCTTTCTCTGTCAAATGAATGGAAAAAACGCAGTCAATGCGATGCTAAATAAAGTCACTGCACCCATGTTTTTTTCTGGCATTTCAAATAAATCAATTGACTTTGTTGCCTTTCTTATTTAATAGGACATATTGTTTGAAGATTATCTGAGGATGATCAAATTTTTTTTCTCCAACATGCCAGCCCCCTAGTTATATACCAGTGGAGGTAGGGAGAGGCAGGTGGGGCAAGGGGATGCAGAGCTGTGGTAGGGGTAGGTAGTGGGGCGGCGGGGGGCAAATGGATGAAGTAGAGGGAGTTAGTTGGAGCAGAGAGTAAACCGAGGCAGGGTAAAGTAGATGGGAGGGGAGCAAGAGGTGGCAATGTAGCAAGAGGCAGTAGGGCTAGTGAGAGGGACATGGGGTAGGCAGAGGCAGGGTAAAGTACATGGAAGCAGCAGGGGTAGTGAGCGGTACATATGGATAGTGAGAGGTAGATGGGGTGAGGAACCTAGTGCAGTGCCACTTGCACCACCTGTATCTCTGCCCCTGTTGTTGAGCCAGTGTTGTGTTGGACCTCTTCTATAGGTAGGTAGGTAAGAAGGAAGGAGAGGTGTCTTGTCTGGTCAGTGGTGGCCTCTACACATTGTGTTTGCTGCAGGTCAGGACCATGAGGATAACCTTACAGAGAATGGATTAGATCAGATTGGAGCCAAGTACAGAGAGCGGAGGTTGTGATTACTTGGACCAGGCTGAATACTGATCATGTTCTGCACATATATGTTTTTTGTCTTTGCTACAGATTCCATCTGACCCCATGGGTGACACCAGATATGATCTTCCTTACGTCTCTGTGGGTAGTGACAGACCGGCAGCCTCTCAGATCAGCTCTCTTGTTCCTGTAGAGGTGACATCAGCTCATTACATGCAGTACTAATTAGCACAGCTTTCATTAACTACAGGGGGTGTTGTTTATCTGTTCAGGAAGATTATCTTCATGTATTAGCGTAGTCTGAGCTATTTTTACAATTTGGAATACTAAAAATAAAAAAATCTGTTTTTTGTAGCATAGGTTTGATATCCTGATTGGCACATACTTCTAAGTGCTCATTTTATTTGGGTATATGGCATGGGTGTTGTCCACCCCACCATACAGTGCCATCACTTAGTAATATAAGATCAGGACAGCCATGTGTACAATCGTGATGTCATTTGAGGACCCCTTGGGTGCCACCACAAGTAGCAGGAACACCTTGGTAAGGACGGATGAAAGTGAGGCCTCCAGCATGGCAGAGGAAAGCCTGGAGCCCAAGGAAGAGTCTGGGGCCACAGGTCAGCAGGAGGATGAGGATGAGGACATGTCTGGGAAGATGAATAACCCTGAGGACCCACAGCCAGTGGTGGAAACAAATACAGAGGAGCAAAACAAGCATCTGGTCAACGCCAACAACTGGTTTGTTCCATTATCCTCTTATGCTCCATTTCTTAAAGGGATATGGCAGGTTCTTTGTTTTTAATATTAAAATAAACTACCTAAGTATTTTTATTTTCATATTGAAACCTCATTTATTTTAGAGCTCTGTTTTATCACTGAAACCTTCCAAAAAGTTCCTTGATAGCTCCGCCCACACCGTGCCTATTGGTACTACATCAATTCTATGTTTTGAAATGCTGCTGAGAGAAAGTCTAGTACCAACAGAACCACTGAGGTACAGGGGGCAGACCTCTGCTCGGACTATTTGCAGGGTTTCAGTGAGTAAAACAGAGCATTAAGTAGATCTGTAAATACACACTTAGGGAGTTTTATTTTAACATTAAAACATGGAGCCTTCCATATCCCTTTAAATACCAGGTTTCCTTTTTTACAGGCGATTGACCTTATGGTTAGAATGTTATTTGTAGATTTTCTCACTGATTAGACCGAACCTGAATTAATGATCAATGCATAATTAATACTGTGCTCATTTAAGACAAAAAAAAAAGTTTTTTCAGCTATGCTGAATCTGTCTGGAAAATGTAATTTATCTAAATGATTTATATTTATTTTCTATTAATGACATCGCACATCATGTAGTTTTATAGATGGCTGAAGAGCTTTTTAATTTTTGTAAATAATTACAATTTTGTGCTTAAAAAATGCAGTGATTTGTATCTGAACCTATCTGTGTCCCAGAAGTATATTAAAGGGCAAATGTGGTAAAATTTGCTCTCTTTAGCATCGTAAAAGAAGTAAACATAAAAATAGGGAAATTAAAGTATTAACACAACCTATAATAGATTTTTAACTTTTATATGCAATTCTTTTCTTACTGCTTGTATCTGATCTTGTTTGCTACTTTGTCAGGAGCATGGGTGGAGCTATAGCCAGTGCACTGGGGCTCTCATCTAATATATAAATTAGTATGCTCTTGTAAGCTAATATACTTTCCATTATAATAAATAAAAGCACTGGCAATATTAGGTGCCACATTCCCATTGCACAGCAGCTTTCTGTGTATTCAAAGTCTCCTACAACCTCAGGAAAAAAAACTAAAGGGTAAATGTCACAGCAGCAAAATTGCATATAAACGTTAAAATTTAGAGGCTGTGTTATTTTTTTTAAGCTCCAAATACATTTATCCTATTTTTAAGTATAATTATATATAAGTCTTTATTTTTAATATTAAACTATAATGGCCCTTTAATATTATGTATGAAAAAGTATCCAACTGCAGCATCACAAATAATCTTTTCTTATTTCACAATCCAACTGTAAGAAAAAAGGTACATACCAGAGAATGAGGCTGGACATGACCCCAAAAGACCCCCGGACACCTCGCTGACCGCAGCCAAGTCCTTGTATATTTCACATCCGTTCGCTAATAGCTCATATCCAGACGTCTGTCGTGTTAGATTTATTTACTGTTTGTCTTATGTGCCAATAAATGTGTGTTTTGTAGTAGTTTGTGTCGCCTCATTGCTTTATAGTTGTAGTGAACACGCGCTGATACATTGTATGTTACCGCTGATGCATTGTATGTTACCGCTGATACATAGTATGCTACCGCTGATACATTGTATGCTACCGCTGATACATAGTATGCTACCGCTGATACATTGTATGCTACCGCTGATACATTGTATGCTACCGCTGATACATTGTATGCTACCGCTGATACATAGTATGGTACCGCTGATGCATAGTATGTTACCGCTGATGCATTGTATGTTACCGCTGATGCATTGTATGTTACCGCTGATACATTGTATGTTACCGCTGATACATTGTATGTTACCGCTGATACATAGTATGGTACCGCTGATACATTGTATGCTACCGCTGATACATTGTATGCTACCGCTCATACATAGTATGGTACCGCTGATACATAGTATGGTACCGCTGATACATAGTATGTTACCGCTGATACATAGTATGTTACCGCTGATACATTGTATGCTACCGCTGATGCATAGTATGTTACCGCTGATACATTGTATGCTACCGCTGATGCATAGTATGCTACCGCTGATACATAGTATGTTGCCGCTGATACATTGTATGCTGCCGCTGATACATTGTATGCTGCCGCTGATACATAGTATGTTGCCGCTGATACATTATATGTTACCGCTGATGCATTGTATGTTGCCGCTGATACATAGTATGCTGCCGCTGATACATAGTATGTTGCCGCTGATACATTATATGTTACCGCTGATGCATTGTATGTTGCCGCTGATACATAGTATGCTGCCGCTGATACATAGTATGTTGCCGCTGATACATTATATGTTGCCGCTGATACATTGTATGCTGCCGCTGATACATTGTATGCTACCGCTGATACATAGTATGTTGCCGCTGATACATTGTATGCTGCCGCTGATACATTGTATGCTGCCGCTGATACATAGTATGTTGCCGCTGATACATTGTATGCTGCCGCTGATACATTGTATGCTGCCGCTGATACATTGTATGCTGCCGCTGATACATTGTATGTTGCCGCTGATACATAGTATGCTGCCGCTGATGCATAGTATGCTGCCGCTGATGCATAGTATGCTGCCGCTGATGCATTGCATGTTACCGCTGATGCATTGTATGTTACCGCTGATACATTGTATGTTACGTTGATACATTGCCGCTGATACTATGCACATACAGCCTTATTAATTTGCGATTCGGCCAGTTGAATAGGGCTCTATATAAGCACAGAACATATTTTTTTACAGAAGTTTTTAGTTAGTGAAGACCTTGCTTTTGTATAGAAGATCACCAACTAAAAACTTCTGTAAAAAAATATGCTCCGTGCTTATATAGAGCCCTATTCAATTGGCCGAATCACAATTTAATAAGGCTGATAGTATGTTGCCGCTGATACATTGTATGTTAACATTTTAAAAGATGCAATCTCTTTGCTGGAATCAGTTCTGATGATGGAAACCTTTTATCAGGAAAAGTCGCTGATGTACATAACAAAAATGTACAACTTACAATACTAACGAGCACAAACATAACTGCGCAGCTCCGGTCCTTAAGGACCAATGAAATATTTGTACCTTTTCACAGGTAAAAGGGCCAGCAATGCGCTGCAGTGAAAGGGTTTAATATTGATATTTTGGCCGACTGTCTCTCCTCCATTATGGTGTCTCTTAAAGGGACATGGAAGGTTCCCGGGTGCTACTATGTATATAATATCCCTATATATATATCTATTTACTTTCATGTACTTTATCTTATGTGGAAGTGCTTACAAGATCTATATTTATTACCTAAAATCAAATAGTTCATAACTGGTTTCTCCTCTCTGCAGCTCATGAAGACAGGATTTGCAGTGTCTCATAGTAACCAATCAGTGGTAACATTCTGGAACATGCTGCTTGAAGGAGGTCACTGACAGGCAGATCTATCCCGTTTCAAATTCTCCACCAGTGACAGCAGCAGTTGCAGCAAGTGGCCGGTAGATGGCACTGTCACTATTTTGCAGCGCTGCCAATACTTGAGACAAGTTGTAACCTTAGAAGGTTACCCTAACCCTTACCCTATCTTTAACAGTCTTCCATAACCCTAACTCTATGGTATCGGCACTGGAAATCGGCATCGCCATCTAGTGGTTGGTGGCCACCACTGCTGCTGCCACTGCTGGCGAATTCAAAAAGGGAAGGACCCCGACAGACTGCACTTCATAGTCTGTGTATCCATGTGCTGCAGACAGTAGACCCAAAGAGGTATAAACTGGTATATTATATTAGTGAAATACACAAACCTACCTTTAAGATTCTTTCAAAGGTCTTGGGGTGGAGAAACCAGCATAATATAAGTTTCCTGGGAACTGAGGACCTTCTATTAATCAGTATAGTAAGATAGATTGACTGGATGGGCCTCTGTGCGTGTCTATAAGGACTTGCCAATGTGTCTGACTCCTTCCTGTCCCGGGCGCGCAGCCACTGCCAGCAGTTGCTCCGTATTGTTATTATACCATATTATTAAGCTCCTCTTTTTTTGTGAGGCTTGGAGTTGATTTAATTGTTTCCAGAAAGTCCACCTGACCTGGGTGAGATCTCTTCTCCAATTCTTATTGTTATTCAGGGGAACCAGTGACCTAAACCCCCCTCAATATGAAAATAAACCACAGAGATTACGGTAGGAACTGAGCTGATGTCTGTCACCGTAGAGCTTCACAACCAAGTGGCTGATGTAGCTCGGTATATAATATCCCTGTGTATCGATTTACTTTTATGTACTTTATTTTTTTAACGGGTGCTTATAAGCTTTAGAAACCTTCCACATCCCTTTAAAGCCCGGCCTTTGTGGGCTTGTCTGCCCCCACAGCACTTCACGGGTTAAGGATTTTCTTGCAAAGACATTGCACTTTTACCACAATTGTATGTTTGTGTTCACTTGTTATTGTGCGTCTGCTCAGTACACTCAGGAATAGAACTGCAGCTGTAGATCACTTCTATAGTGAGAATACAAAGTGGCACTGAGAGCAGGCCCTGGGCTCATTAGGAATTATGTGACTATCTCTTTTATTTTGTATAAGAAGGAACACAGCTGAGGGCTTTATATTATTGTATTGAGTATTAACCTTATAAATCCATATAAAAAAAACAATATTGTCATGAACCATTACAGATATTATATATATTTTATATATATATATATATATATATATATATATATATATATATATATATATATATATATATATATATTACACAGGGTGTAAAGTACCTTATATATACACACATACAAACACAGGAAAATATGGGGGATTTTTTACCCACCCCCTTAAAGGGAGCTTATTATTTGTGGTCACTTCAGGATCTGAGAGTTTGTCCTACCTCTGATGCAGTTAGATTCCTGTCCTGATTACTAAAGAAAATAAATGGTTTTAGTGCTGGGAAAAGAGCTTACATTTGTTACACATTCTCTACTTGGGTTTGAGTACTCTACATGATGGAAAGCTGCATCCATGAGCTCGGCGTCCCTTTAATAATTGTTTCCATATCTTTACATGACCCGCACCCCTCGATCATTCCTAGGTCCAGGTCTGTGTTGTCCTGACTTTACCTCCTGATCCCTCTGTAATCCTGATTAGTAAATACAAACAACATGACTTAGACTTAGATTAGACAACATCTGGCAGGGACCGCCGCACCCGCAGACGGGTAATAGGGGACAAAACGCCATGAAAGGGGCTCACGGGACCACTGGGGTCATGCACCTAAAACTCTTGAAACACTACACTTGTAATATAAAATAACTGCAGCATCTTATTTTATATAAAATGAATTATGCTGCAATAAAATCTCTCATTTTAGTTGCCAGTGATCTGCTTCCTAAGTTGGGAGGAGACTTTGAATGTAGAGATTTTTTAATCTGCGAAAGCGGAATATGGCAGCTACAACTGCCAGTGCTCTGATTAATGCAAAGTTTATTAGTTTACAAGGACACACCCTGTTGATACAGAAGCTGCAAGAAGCAGCCTAGTAAAGAAAATGGAAGACTCCAGTAAATAAAAATTGCAAATAATATAAATAATAGTTGCAAACATTTTACGCATTACCGGGCTTAGGTATTAAAAACCATATAGAAATAAATGACTAAAATTGTGTGTAATAGGATTAATGAGCAGGGTCTGAGCTGGAATAGATCACATGTAGAGGGCGCCGAGGACGCATATTACTGACCCGTCTGGGGTCATTATTTGGGACATGATGAATTTAACCCTTCCTTTTCCTCTTTTTCTTATTTTGTTTTATTATAGTGATGGGGTTCATACATTTCTTGGATGAGCTTCTTTGGGCGTTGCCCCTAGGGTTAATTAATCACATATATAGTTGTCAGTAGCCGGGCTTGGCAAAATCCGTTGCTAACGCAACGGGGAAACTGCGGCCCTCGCGAAGCGAACCCGCAGCATCGGCCGAACCGCACACACACACCGAAAAACACGAAAACAACACTAAATACAAACAAAAATAAAATAACATCACACACACAGCAAGGGGGGACACCCAGGACGTCTGCAAGACATCTTACAAGTCAATTTAACTACAATTTTCACAGTTTAGACAATTGAAAATCCCCTAAACAAGAGAAAAAATGGCTGCCGAAAAAAACGAAACAAGGCTACACGATCCCTAAAGCCGCAAAACACCGCCAAGCACATACGACTTTTACAAAAAGCTGTACGGGCTACAACATACACTATTACCAAGGAGGCTAAATCATCCACACCCGCGTACAACATACACATTAGCCGCAATTTCACAACACTAACTTACACAATGCGGAAGCACACAGCTACACGAACGGCTTCCCCTCGCGCACGCAGCCTATTTACACTACACACTGCGCACATTGCTGACACTTACACCTCAGCTCAACAACACTGCAAACCGACATTGTATGCTGCAGGAACATCAAAACAGATTGTCAGCTTTTCAGCACATTCCTTGCGCATATATTACAAATACGTAAAGTATATTCATTTATGATTTCATTTATTTAGTAATTAATTATCATTAAAAGCTACATATATACAAAACTTAAAGAAACCACCACAACACACGATCGCAATAAACGTCAAAGGCGCTCGCCACAAGGCTCGCAACCGGCGCAAACACCATTCCGTTACTTGCAATTCTATTGCCGTCATTTTTTGACCGGAAATTTGCTAGTGAATTAATAATTTCTATAAATAAGGTGGATAATATAAGGTTATGTCCTTAGCTGGAACAAGAAGGAATTGATCTAGGGAATAATCTGATTGGCAGTTTCGGGGACCTAGAAGTCTTAGCAAAGCTTCAATGGAATTTATTTGCCTTCTTCTGGATCAATTCACATAACGTTGTTGTTGTTGTTAAGTCTTGCAGTCGAGTCTGACTCTCTGTGACCCCATTGACTGCAGCACGCCAAAGATCTAAATACAAATATCTAAATCTAAAAAGGTTAAACCTGATGGACCAATATGCTTTTTTTTTTTTTTTTACTTTAATTACATTTTAATGCCACTGTCCCAAAGTTTATGGGGGGGGGGGGGGGTCATTGCATGCCTGGAACTAAATAGATAAAACAAACAGCTTGACATAACTGCCACTCAAATGGATAGGGGAGGGGATCCAATGGGCTGTTTTAAACATAAAATCTGCTCAGGATCACAGTTTATACTTGGCTTTGCTGCTGTAAATATTGTGATTATTTACTGATAAAGATGCCAAATAGCGTTATTTTTACTGAAGAAAACGCGAGACGTGTCATTGTGCCGCCATGCTTTGGCAATGGGCATGAGATTGTGTTTCTATTCTATCTGCGTGTGCGCGTGTGCGTGTGTGGGGGGGGGGGGGGGGGGGGGCTTTGCTACAGATATAGGAAGGATCTCGCACAACATTACCCTGGGTTACTCTAATCATATTCACTCTTTGCCAATGTCTTCCCTACATACAGAGGGGCCGTGTCTAAGAGGGGTCTGCCATACACAGAGCGAGGAGCCGTGTCTTAGAGGGGTCTGTCATGCACAGAGCGAGGAGCCGTGTCTTAGAGGGGTCTGTCATACACAGAGCGAGGAGCCATGTCTTAGAAGGGTCTGTCATACACAGAGCGAGGAGCCATGTCTTAGAAGGGTCTGTCATGCACAGAGCGAGGAGCCGTGTCTTAGAGGGGTCTGCCATACACAGAGCGAGGAGCCGTGTCTTAGAGGGGTCTGTCATACACAGAGCGAGGAGCCATGTCTTAGAAGGGTCTGTCATGCACAGAGCGAGGAGCCGTGTCTTAGAGGGGTCTGCCATACACAGAGCGAGGAGCCGTGTCTTAGAGGGGTCTGTCATGCACAGAGCGAGGAGCCGTGTCTTAGAGGGGTCTGTCATACACAGAGCGAGGAGCCATGTCTTAGAAGGGTCTGTCATGCACAGAGCGAGGAGCCGTGTCTTAGAGGGGTCTGTCATACACAGAGCGAGGAGCCATGTCTTAGAAGGGTCTGTCATGCACAGAGCGAGGAGCCGTGTCTTAGAAGGGTCTGTCATGCACAGAGCGAGGAGCCGTGTCTTAGAGGGGTCTGTCATGCACAGAGCGAGGAGCCGTGTCTTAGAGGGAGGAGCTGTGTCTTAGAAGGGTCTGTCATATACAGAGCGAGGGACCGTGTCTTAGAGGGGTCTGTCATGCACAGAGCGAGGAGCCGTGTCTTAGAGGGGCCTGTCATGCACAGAGCGAGGGGCCGTGTCTTAGAGGGGTCTGTTATACACAGAGCGAGGAGCCGTGTCTTAGAGGGGTCTGTCATACACAGAGCGAGGAGCCGTGTCTTAGAGGGTTGAGCTGTGTCTTAGAGGGGTCTGTCATACACAGAGCGAGGAGCCGTGTCTTAGAGGGTTGAGCTGTGTCTTAGAGGGGTCTGTTATACACAGAGCGAGGAGCCGTGTCTTAGAGGGGTCTGTCATGCACAGAGCGAGGAACCGTGTCTTAGAAGGGTCTGTCATACACAGAGTGAGGGGCTGTGTCTTAGAGGGGTCTGTCATACACAGAGCGAGGAGCCGTGTCTTAGAGGGGTCTGTCATACACAGAGCGAGGAGCCGTGACTTAGAGGGGTCTGTCATACACAGAGTGAGGGGCCATGTCTTAGAGGGGTCTGTCATACACAGAGTGAGGGGCCGTGTCTTAGAGGGGTCTGTCATGCACAGAGCGAGGAGCCGTGTCTTAGAAGGGTCTGTCATGCACAGAGCGAGGAGCCGTGTCTTAGAGGGGTCTGTCACACACAGAGCGAGGAGCCGTGTCTTAGAGGGGTCTGTTATACACAGAGCGAGGAGCCGTGTCTTAGAGGGGTCTGTCATACACAGAGCGAGGAGCCGTGTCTTAGAGGGGTCTGTCATACACAGAGCGAGGAGCCGTGTCTTAGAGGGGTCTGTCATACACAGAGCGAGGAGCCGTGTCTTAGAGGGTTGAGCTGTGTCTTAGAGGGGTCTGTCATGCACAGAGCGAGGAACCGTGTCTTAGAGGGTTGAGCCGTGTCTTAGAGGGGTCTGTCATTCACAGAGCGAGGAGCCGTGTCTTAGAGGGGTCTGTCATGCACAGAGCGAGGGGCCGTGTCTTAGAGGGGTCTGTCATACACAGAGCGAGAAGCCGTGTCTTAGAGGGGTCTGTCATACACAGAGCGAGAAGCCGTGTCTTAGAGGGGTCTGTCATACACAGAGCGAGGAGCCGTGTCTTAGAGGGTTGAGCTGTGTCTTAGAAGGGTCTGTCATGCACAGAGCGAGGAGCCGTGTCTTAGAAGGGTCTGTCATGCACAGAGCGAGGAGCCGTGTCTTAGAGGGGTCTGTCATACACAGAGCGAGGGGCCGTGTCTTAGAGGGGTCTGTCATACACAGAGCGAGGAGCCGTGTCTTAGAGGGGTCTGTCATACACAGAGCGAGGAGCCGTGTCTTAGAGGGTTGAGCTGTGTCTTAGAAGGGTCTGTCATGCACAGAGCGAGGAGCCGTGTCTTAGAGGGGTCTGTCATACACAGAGCGAGGGGCCGTGTCTTAGAGGGGTCTGTCATACACAGAGCGAGGAGCCGTGTCTTAGAGGGGTCTGTCATGCACAGAGCGAGGAGCCGTGTCTTAGAAGGGTCTGTCATGCACAGAGCGAGGAGCCGTGTCTTAGAGGGGTCTGTCATGCACAGAGCGAGGGGCCGTGTCTTAGAGGGGTCTGTTATACACAGAGCGAGGAGCCGTGTCTTAGAGGGGTCTGTCATACACAGAGCGAGGAGCCGTGTCTTAGAGGGGTCTGTCATAAACAGAGCGAGGGGCCGTGTCTTAGAGGGTTGAGCTGTGTCTTAGAGGGGTCTGTTATACACAGAGCGAGGAGCCGTGTCTTAGAGGGGTCTGTCATGCACAGAGCGAGGAACCGTGTCTTAGAAGGGTCTGTCATGCACAGAGCGAGGAGCCGTGTCTTAGAGGGGTCTGTCATGCACAGAGCGAGGGGCCGTGTCTTAGAGGGGTCTGTCATACACAGAGCGAGGAGCCGTGTCTTAGAAGGGTCTGTCATGCACAGAGCGAGGAGCCGTGTCTTAGAGGGGTCTGTCATGCACAGAGCGAGGGGCCGTGTCTTAGAGGGGTCTGTCATACACAGAGCGAGAAGCCGTGTCTTAGAGGGGTCTGTCATACACAGAGCGAGGAGCCGTGTCTTAGAGGGGTCTGTCATACACAGAGTGAGGGGCCGTGTCTGTCCATGTGTGCAGCCATCCCAGGGGTGCACTGATTCACCCGGCAGCTGTTCAGGGATATGGGAATTCTCTGCCTCATTCGGACACCTGCTGGGAATAAGCAGCTTTATGTGTAACCCCGGAACAGGAGCCGGTTACAAGAAACGTCTGAAGGAGCCTGCAGGGAAATAGTTATAAATATCGAATTTCTAAGAATTGGGACTTTTTTATTCAGATTGTTATTTATTAGTCAGAAATTACCAGTTGGTATAACAATTACTGGAATAATTACATTGGGGGAGGGCAAGTTCGGTCCTGGATTTGAAGATATCCTTCCTCTGCACAGGTGAGTCAATCAGGATGACTGAAGAAGTGACTGACGCGCCTGTGCGCCGCAGGGATATCATCAAATCCAGGAATGTGTGTGGCCCTCCAGGACCGAACTTGCCCACTCCTGCTCTACATAGATTACGCCCAAGCTCAAAAAACACCTGTGCGACGGCTGAATCGCTTACACACGGAAGCGCGCCCGATGCCAGCACGCACACAACAAATGCGCGCCCGCTGCCGACATCAGGGCGCGCCTCGCACCCCTCAGAAGAAGCCACAGCAACAACCACAGGCCAAAAAGATGGTGGAAGAGGAGATTACATTTCTAATATTCATATTTTCTTTCCTGTTCCCATCTCTTTATTTGATGTGCCCCCATTCATGAATAAAAGGCCATTTTTATTTCTTTCCTGTGTGTTTCTTCATGCTCCCCCAGTTTCTTCATTCTCCTGCCCTACACTGCCCCCCTACACTGTGTTTTTCTTCATGCTCCCCCAGTTTCTTCATTCTTCTGCCCTACACTGCCCCCCTACACTGTGTGTTTCTTCATTCTCCCCCAGTTTCTTCATTCTCCTTCCCTACACTGCACCCCAACACTGTGTGTTTCTTCATGCTCCCCCAGTTTCTTCATTCTCCTTCCCTACACTGCACCCCAACACTGTGTGTTTCTTCATGCTCCCCCAGTTTCTTAATTCTCCTGCCCTACATTGCCCCCCTTACACTGTGTGTTTCTTGATTCTCCCCCAGTTTCTTCATTCTTCTGCCCTACACTGCCCCCCTACACTGTGTTTCTTCATTCTCCCCCAGTTTCTTCATTCTCCTTCCCTACACTGCACCCCAACACTGTGTGATTCTTCATGCTCCCCCAGTTTCTTCATTCTTCTGCCCTACACTGCCCCCCTACACTGTGTGTTTCTTGATTCTCCCCCAGTTTCTTCATTCTTCTGCCCTACACTGCCCCATCTACTCCCCCTCTCCCTCCCCTGTGTCTCTCACCTCCCCCTCTTCCCCCCTTTCTCCCCTTATCCTCCTCCCACTGCTTTTCCCCTTATCATCATCCTCCTCCTCCTCCCCCCTCACCCTCCCCTGTTTCTCCTCCCCCTCTTCCTCCCTTTCTCCCATTATCTTCCTCCTACTCCATTTCCCCTTATCCTCCTCCTCCCTTTTTCCCCCTTCCCACCTCTTCCTCCCTTTTCTCTCCTTATCTTCCTCCTACTCCATTTCCCTTTCTCCCTCTCTCATGACCCCCCTCCTCCAATGACCCCCGTTTCCCCTCTCTTACCTTGATCTGCTGGGATCCTGGTGCCCTGTCCCCTCAACCTGTCTTCTGGGTGTGTCCAGAACCGGCATATGCTAATGACGTGACGTCACATGCACGTCACGTCATTAGCATATCCTGGTTCCGTACAGGGGAGAGAGCAGCAGAAGCCCAGAGGATCAAAATAAGAGAGGGGAAAGGGTGGTCATTGGAGGGGGTGAGGGGGAGAGACACAGTGGAATGAGAGGGGGAAGAGTTGATGGGGGTAGTGTAGGGCATAGAGGGTTTAGGGTTAGAAGGTTAGGATTACAGGGTCTGTGTGGGGTCAGTCACTCAGGGTCTATATGGGAGCAGTCTCTCACTGTGTTTAGGGTTAGTCACTGTGTTTTGGGGTGTATATGTGTGTGACAGTAAAAACAAGCCGATAACACAGGCGCCCTTACGTCGGAGCCCATTTCTTAAGAAGTGAACAATAGCGCTCTGTCATCGGTGAGCTGCTGTCGGAGCCTTTTTTTTGGGTGCTTGCCCAAAAGTCGGCATGCCGAGAAGTCCTCTTTGTATTAATGCTCAATAAATGTTGTATACAGCCAATCGGTGGAGGAATCTATGTATAGAGGGCCCCAGTGCTCTTCCCAGCCCCCCTCCAGTATCAACACACACAGTACACACAAACACATACAGTTGTGCTCAAAATATTGAAAATATGACTGATCATGCAAACATTTTATATATTTTATTGAAGGATAGTGATCATATGAAGCCATTTATTATCACATAGTTATTTGGCTCCTTTTTAAATCATAATGATTACAGAAATCACCCAAATGATCCTGATACAAAGTTTACATACCCTTGAATGTTTGGCCTTGTTACAGACACACAAGGTGACACACACAGGTTAAAATGCTATTTAAAGGTTAATTTCCCACACCTGTGGCTTTTTAAATTTCAATTATTGTCTCTGTATAAATAGTCAATGAGTTTGTTTACTCTCACGTAGATGCACTGAGCAGGCTAGATATTGAGCCATGAGGAGCAGAAAAGAACGGTCAAAAGACTTGAAAATACCAGTCAGTACTGTTCAATCACTTATTAAGAAGTGGAGAATTCAGGGATCTGTTGATACCAAGCCAAGGTCAGGTAGACTAAGAAGGATTGCAGCCACAACTGTCAGAAGAATTGTTCAGAATACAAAGAAAACCCCACAGGTAACCTCAGGAGAAATACAGGCTGCTCTGGAAAAAAACGGTGTGGTTGTTTGAAGGAGCACAATACGACGATACTTGAACAAAAATGAGCTGCATGGTCGAGATGCCAGAAAGAAGCCATTACTGCGTCAATACCACAAAAAGTCCAGTTACAATATGCCTGACAACACCTTGACACGCGGCACAGCTTCTGGCACACTGTAATTTGGAGTGACCAGACCAAAATAGAGCTTTATGGTCACAACCATCAGGGCTATGTTGGGAGAGGGGATAACAAAGCCTATAGTGAAAAGAATACCGTCCCCACTGTGAAGCATGGTGGGGGCTCACTGATGTTTTGAAGGGTGTGTGAATCTTGTGACAATTGCTGGCAAGATGAATGCAGCATGTTATTAGGAAATACTGGCAGACAATTTGCATTCTTCTGCACGAAGGCTGCGCATGGGACGCTCTTGGACTTTCCAGCATGACAATGACCCTAAGCACAAGGCCACGTTGACCCTCCAGTGTTTACAGCAGAAAAAGGTGAAGGTTGTGGAGTGGCCATCACAGTCTCCTGACCTTAATGTCATCGAGCCACCCTGGGGAGATCTCAAACGTGCGGTTCATGTTCCTTTCTATCTGTCTCTTTCGTTTGTTTATCATGTTACTTTCCTTATCTTTTTATTTATTCATTGCTCTGACGTTTTTTTGTTTTATCCTCCTTTGGTTTTCTGACACGATGCAGAGATCTCGCCATTTGCGAGATCTCGGATGCCTTCTATCCCCACATACTACATTTCCCAGAGTGCTAGGCATCTTGCAAGACCGCGGTCATCTTGGAAGTGGCATGTTGCGGCCGAGATCTTATGTCTTGCGAGATCGTGGCCATTTTGGTTGTAGCTTTAAACTCTCGCTGCATTACACATGTTTTAAGCTATCCTACTAGAAGTTCAATCTTCCTTTACATCTTCCAGATTTGTGTTTTGTGTTTTACTTTATGCTTCTTTTTCTTTATTATTTATTGTTCTTATCTTTCATTACCTGTATTTGATGTGCATATTCCTTGCTTCTACTTACATATTTTCTTTTTCATGGCTTCAACTCCCCTGCCAATTTTATACCCCCTCCGCTTTTATCCATTCTCCTACTTTGCTTCATAAGCTATACTTCTTGGCTCGACGCCCCACCCATACGCTGCTCATCATGCTGTCTTGTCGCTTGTCCTCCTATCATATGAACACAACAATATTTAGCTCATCAAGGGCATCACATCCCCTCCCCCTCCATTTATTTACTCTTTGTCCACTTTGTCACTCTCACCCTGTAGGTTATCATGGCTGACTCTGCCCCTTCCGAACCTGTCTCATCCCCTGCTGGCGCTTAGTCCATTCCAGTTACCCAGCCTTTCCGAGACATTGGACCATTTTGCGCCGTATGAAGGAATTGATTAGTCATGGCATTCCATTTCCGGCCTCTGCAAGAAAAATTAAACTTTAGCAACTACTTCAAGATGCTTAGAGACCTTCTTTAGGGCCTGTAAATATGCAACCAGACCAGTTTCAGCAACTTCAAAGGATGATTACTGATTTGGCTTCTTCAGTACATGAGCTTAAAGACCACGTTATAAGCATTGAAAATCCTACTCCTCAACCTCCTCTTCTTTATTTGCCGGCTCCTTAGTCTGAACGGTTGAGATCAATCAACCTCCTCCTATCATAATGTCCTCACACTGTATCTTTCCTCATCTAAGAAGAGACATAGTCGAGGGGAATGAGATTAATTTAGTATCCATACTAATGTCAACTTAAGATACCTCAGAGCCCCGTAAAATCTCACAAGGAGATATCTCTGTAACCATTGAGGCCAAAGACCCCAGATTACAGCGGAAATTTTCTGTACCTGAGCGTTTGGCAGACATGATTTGTTCAGTCTTCCCACAGAGGCACTAAGAACTCGATGATCACCTTCATCTTATCGTGGATCTTGCCTATGCTTACTATGATTATGATCGCTCATTTGCAGCTAAGGCAGTCGCCGCCTTGCATCAATTTAATTATTGGGTTTATTGGGCCCTCCTTGATCACAACTTATGATGTATGCACTTTGCTGGGTTGAGGTCTCCTGTGTGTCAATATTGCCATTCACCTTTTCATCATTCCACATTTTGTCCCAATTTTACTCCTTCAACCTCCTCGACCACTACAACTCCTACAGACTTCCTTATTGATTTACCAAGTCAATCTCGTCCAGCCTGTGACCGCCTTGGCAGACCAGTCCTCTATTTGGGTTCCACACCCATTTGTAATAATTTTAACTCTAGAGGATGTAATTTCTCTGCCTGTCGCCTCCTTCATGTCTGCTCCAAGCCCATGCCAAGTCCATCTGCTCACAATTAATCACCAAATGACAATTAGCCCTAGATATTAGTCTTTTTTCCTGTCTTATCCAACACTATCCTTCCCCTGTTACTTATTTACTTTCTGGATTTTCTAATGGATTCCACACATTGCCTCAGGCTTCCCATGCTTGCGATCACTTAGTAACCGATGTAAGGGTGCCTGGGATTGTGACAGTCCTCATTATCGCTGAAGTCTCCAAAGGTTATTTAATTGGCCCTTTCTCATTCCCGCCCTTTCCAATTTATCGTATTAATACTATCAGAATTGCAACTAGCAAATATTAATTGAAAAAATGTTTAATCATTGATCTCTCAGCCACTCACGGTTTGCCCATTCCAAGTATTAATTCCTTAATACCCTCAGAACTATTTTCTCTCTAGCGTGCAAGGTTCGATCATGCTATCACCATCATACCTAAACTGGGTCTAAGATGATGGCTTTCAAAAGTTAAGGATGCCTTCAAGCAGCTACCAATACATCCTGACGTATGTCATCTCCATGGTATCAAGTGGCAAGATCAGTTTTATTTTTCCCCAAGATGGATTCATTTGCAGAGGCATTGAGTTTGTTTATTTTAAATAAATAAAGTGTCCACATGTTCTACACTACCTAGATGATTTTCTTCTACTTGCATCCCCACTTGGAAATGGTAACCGCTTTCAAAAAGTAAATGAATTCTTTGATAGCTTTGGCATTCCCTATGCACCAGATACAACCAGGGGGCCATCCTATCAACTGGAATTCCTAGGCATTACTCTGGACACTCTCTCTGGAATCTTTTCTACCACAAAACAAACTTGATCGTCTTAAGTTCTTCGTTCTCAACTTTATAAACTCCAGCCCCAAGACTACAAGAGATCGTCAGAGTCTATTGGTACATCTGAAGTTTGCTACTTGTATTTTACCTCAAGGCAGGCCCTTTCTGAGTAATCTACTACGAGACCTTACAAAATCGATGAAATGTGATTCCATACACCTTAGTCACAAGTCATTAGCTGACTTGAAGTTTTGGAACATTTCCTCTCAACTTGGAATGGAAGATCCTTCTCCTTGACCAACCTTCACTCATTTCTCCGGTTGTGTATGAATTCTCCAGACCCTTCTACCATGTCTCCTTAGCAATTCCGCCCTTCAATCACAAACCTTTGCTGTCACCCTTGACCATGTGCCTCATATGCCTCATTTTCCCCTTTTTGAGCCTCAGGATTCTACGTCCATTCCACCTCGTTACAGCAACCTCATCATCGAGGCCTTCGTTTGAATCACTTATAAATCAAGCACTTGGCACAATGCAAGCCGAACTAGCTCTTAATACCAGATCTACCGTAGAGCATGGGATTTATTCAATACTAGCTACTTGCCCGTAAAAAAATACAGGATTAAAATTGTAAGGCTTGCAATGCTGTTTGCTACACAATGTGAGGCTTTTGCTCTCGCCTACTGTACGGGCCGCTCATTGCAGGTTTTGTTAACCTCCAAGTTTGGTGCTTGGGAATGCCATATGTCTCTTTCCACCATCTCCCACCTTTTTTTGTTTGGTTTTATTTTCAAAGTCGCGTGTGCCTGGCGTTGTTGGTGTAAGTGCTCAGCCTCGTTTTCATTCAGTTTTAGAAATTTGTACGTTTTTCGTCCGCCATTTTTTTCCTCGTTTAGCCGATTTTGGTTTGACAAAAAAAACCAAATATGGCTCAAAATCACTTGCAACCTCACTCCCAGCCTTCCTGTCTCTCCCCCTGTGCTGTCAGTGAGGGTGTTATTATATTTGTTACATTTTTGGTTTTTAGAGTTACGTGCTTGGCTCGCAATTGAGCCCCCCACTGCGCTGCTTGCTGCAATGAGTGTCTTCGTCGTTCATTGAAGCCTAAGTGCTGCGCCGCAGCTTCGCCTCGCTTTGCGAGGCTCGCATTTGTGTGACGACGCTGCTGGCTGCAATGCGCACCTTCAGCGCTCATTGTAGCCTAAGTGCTGTGCGGCTGCTTCGTCTGGCATGTGTGACTGCGCTGCTGGCTCGCCTCGCTTTGCAAGGCCTGGGGTTGCGCCCTCACTTCCCGAGCTCGCAGCTGCATTACCAACATCGCAAACATTACGAACACTGACAACTATATATGTGATATTCTGTATTATTTATCATATCACCCAATCAATCACTGTCACCAAATTCCTTGCCTTTGCCATCATTATCTTTTATAGGTTACCACTATGAAAACTTATCTGACAAGAGTTCTGTTCTACCCAACTCGCAACCTACTTATCAAGAATCTTTCATTGGGACCCCACCTATAAATCTCTTTCTCAAAGGTCTCTCTAAGCAAAATCAGGAATACAAAATCAATTGTCTTCCTATCACTGGTGATATCGTCACACGTACAATCGCTTTACTTTCTCGCCATGCTTTTGGTCCTAGAACTTCTCATATTATTAAAGCTGTGGCTTCTTTGACTATATATATATATATATATATATATATATATATATATATATATATATATATATATATATATATATATATATATATATATATATATATATATATATATATACACAGTCAGGTCCATAAATATTGGGACATCGACACAATTCTAACCCTTTTGGCTCTATACACCACCACAATGGATTTGAAATGAAACTAACAAGATGTGCTTTAACTGCAGACTTTCAGCTTTAATTTGAGGGTATTTACATCCAAATCAGGTGAACGGTGTAGGAATTACAACAGTTTGTATATGTGCCTCCCACTTTTTAAGGGACCAAAAGTAATGGGACAATTGGCTGCTCAGCTGTTCCATTGCCAGGTGTGTGTTATTCCCTCATTATCCCATTTACAAAGAGCAGATACAAGCTCCAGTGTTCATTTCAAGTGTGCTATTTGCATTTGTTGCTGTTCACTCTCAATATGAAATCCAAAGAGCTGTCACTATCAGTGAAGCAAGCCATCAAACAAAACAAACCCATCAGAGAGATAGCAAAAACATTAGGTGTGGCCAAATCAACTGTTTGGAACATACTTAAAAAGAAAGAACGCACCGGTGAGCTCAGCAACACCAAAAGACCCGGAAGACCACGGAAAACAACTGTGGTGGATGACCGAATAATTATTTCCCTGGTGAAGAACACACCCTTCACAACAGTTGGCCAGATCAAGAACACTCTCCAGGAGGTAGGTGTATGTGTGACGAAGTCAACAATCAAGAGAAGACCTCACCAGAGTGAATACAGAGGGTTCACCACAAGATGTAAGCCATTGGTGAGCCTCAAAAACAGGAAGGCCAGATTAGAGTTTTCCAAACAACACCTAAAAAAGCCTTCACAGTTCTGGAACAACATCCTATGGACAGATGAGACTAAGATCAACTTGTACCAGAGTGATGGGAAGAGAAGAGTATGGAGACGGAAAGGAACTGCTCATGATCCAAAGCATACCACCTCATCAGTGAAGCATGGTGGTGGTAGTGTCATGGCGTGGGCATGTATGGCTGCCAATGGAACTGGTTCTCTTGTATTTATTGATGATGTGACTGCTGACAAAAGCAGCAGGATGAATTCTGAAGTGTTTCGGGCAATATTATCTGCTCATATTCAGCCAAATGCTTCAGTACTCATTGGACGGCGCTTCACCATGCAGATGGACAATGACCCGAAACTTACTGCAAAAGCAACCAAAGAGTTTTTTAAGGGAAAGAAGTGGAATGTTATGCAATGGCCAAGTCAATCACCTGATCTGAATCCGATTGAGCATGCATTTCACTTGCTGAAGACAAAACTGAAGGGAAAATGCCCCAAGAACAAGCAGGAACTGAAGACAGTTGTAATAGAGGTCTGGCAGAGCATCACCAGGGATGAAACCCAGCGTCTGGTGATGTCTATGCGTTCCAGACTTCAGGCTGTATTTGACTGCACAGGATTTGCAACCAAGTATTAAAAAGTGAAAGTTTGTTTTATGACTGTTAATCTGTCCCATTACTTTTGGTCCCTTAAAAAGTGGGAGGCACATATACAAACTGTTGTAATTCCTACACCGTTCACCTGATTTGGATGTAAATACCCTCAAAGTAAAGCTGAAAGTCTGCAATTAAAGCACATCTTGTTCGTTTCATTTCAAATCCATTGTGGTGGTGTATAGAGCCAAAAAGATTAGAATTATGTCGATGTCCCAATATTTATGGACCTGACTGTATATATACACACACACCTGACCTGAGGTGTAAGTGTCAGCAATGTGGCAAGTGTGCAGTGTAAATAGGCTGCGTGGTTGAGGGCAAACCATTTGTTTAGTTGTGTAAAAGGCCATTTTATATTTGTAATGTTATTAGTTGTAAAATAGTGGCAATTGTGTATGTGTTACGCTGGCCTTGAGCATTTTTTGTCCTTCCTATAGTGTATTTTGTAGCTCGTCCATTCCTGGGTAAAAGTTGTATGAGCCTAGCGATGTTTGCGTGCTTAGGGGTCATGTAGCCTCGTTTTCGTTTTTTTTTAAGGCGCCCATTTTTATTCTCCCGTAAACGATTTTCAAGTGGTGAAACTCAGGAAAATCCACTTAAATTTGCGTGCAACCTTACTCCCAGACGTCCTGGGTGTCCCCCCGCGCTGTGTGTGATGTTTTCTGTATTTTTTGTTTTGTATTTTTTGTGTTTTGCTATGTGCGCGTCTCACCGTTAACTTCGTATTCTTTGAGGGTCATATTTCTTTTCTCTCTAAGTGGCGGTTTCCTTTTCAATGTGTTATAGGCCGTAATTTTTGCAGGCAATTTTTTTTCAAAGTGCTACTGGTCTCGCACTGTGAACGGTGAAGTTTACTGTAGATCTGTAGTCCCACGGGTCGTAGGTATGATGCTTAAGTCATGCGGGTCGTAGGGATGAGCTCATCTCCACCAGCGCAGTGAGCGCCTTTGGTGCTCCCTGCCTAAGTCATACAGGGTCATAGGGATGAGCGGCTATGGCGCTCATCTCCACCAGCGCAAGGAGTGCCTTTGGTGTTCCCTGCCTGGCCGCAACCGCATTTTTAGCGTTGCATTACCAACGGATTTTGGCAAGCCAGCGCTGCTGTGAACTATATACTGTATGTGATATATAAATACATACATACATACTGTTTGGTAAAAAAACAGTCATGATAACAAAAAACAGAGTCTATTGAGACAAAAATGTAAAACAGTAGCAAAAGCATCCAAAATGGCTGAACTGACTGAAATACCAACAAACAGCTTTTATAATTGTTTACATAAAGACAATGGCACAATCCATCCCCAACCCCCAGAAACATGGTTTAACCCACCAACAACCAATGAAAGCATATTTACACTATGTTATCCAATAAGCTATAACACATGTGACCAAGACTTATCAAACATGTCCTTGGCACATCACGCTAGATGCGCAAAAAATACTTATTTCCTGTCTTCTGCACAAAGGGCAAGAAGGGACCTTGTTGATGACTAAAAATCATACAGTATTTTTCAGTGTATAAGACGGAATATAAGTATAAATACTTTTACCATTTTTTTTAAGTCTAAAATAGGGGGACCGTGTTATACACGTAATATTGCAATTCGATACCCTGGTCTGGTACTGTAATGCTGCATCTGGACACTAGATTCAAGGAAGGAGAAATAACACACATTTGGAAATGCATTGGTTCCAATTAGAGTGCATCACACTGCAAGTTTGTATTTTATAAGTTTTTATTGGTTTACACATATATTTAAGGGCACTTTCTGTCATGATTTTCACTGATTTCCATTCCAGCTCAATATCCCTGTGATCCTGTGTTAAACCGGAAAAATGCAATTGCACCTTGCAACTAAGTAATAAGAATTGTGATCACAAGGATATTGAGCTGTAATGGAAATCAGTGAAAATCATGACAGAAAGTGTCCTTAAATAAATGTGTAACACAATAAATAAAAACATATAAAATACACAAATGTCATATTTATTTCTAAATTTTGAGCTCCAAAAATAGGGGTCGTCTTATACATGGGGTTGTCTTAGATGGAAAAATACTGTATTTTGTTAATGCTAAAAAAATGGTACTGTCTGTAAAACCAATTTGTATTATGAGAAGAAGGAATGGTTTACACTTCTAGAATAAAAACAATGAATTTATAATTGAGAGCAGAGTTATACCTCATGGCCTGTAATGGACCTAGTACTGTTTCAGAGCTAAAATTCACAAGTGTCACAAAAGCACATGAGCAACGGCGCCCAGTCTGTCCCCCCGTGCTGATGAAGCCGGCCCGTCCTGCTGGGTTTTGCAGCTCGCCATGTGTGTATTACTGTGACAGGCTCTTCCTGTGACGGGGTCCCGACAGGAGGCGGCTCCCCGGGGGACTCGAGACGCATTGAAAGGGTAGTGAAACAAATACTTTTACACTCACATTAGTTCTCGCCCATGGATCACCTATGTCCTTCTGTTCCATGGCTTATGATGAGTCTAAAACACTCAGCCACAGACATACTGTAAATAGGTTGAGGAAGTAAGTGTGTCTTTGCTCATCAGAGTGTGTATGTGAGTGAGTACGTCCATGAAAGAGCATACATGCATGAATGTGAGTTTGAATGAGATTCTACATATGTGTGCAAGTGTATTGCATCTGTCCCACTTATATCCCTTCATAGAGCCCCATTACACCCAAATGTGCTCAGTGCCCTCTCAGTATTTGCCTATTTAATCTGGCACAAACATATATTGCATTGATTAATAAACAAGTTATACACATAGAGAATTGTGTGTATGTGTAGTATGTACCCTCGCAAAGTTTACCGCGCACTGTGAATAACATACGACACACGTATACACTCATTACGACCTCGCAAAAATCGGCTGCAACTTGCGAACACTGAAAAAAAAAAAAAAAAAAAATACACACAGCACATACATAAAAAACTTACCTACAGCAACAGGGAGCATCCAGGACCTAAAAAAACCAAGTTACACCTTCAGTTAACTAAAAATAAAACACTTTAGACACTAAAATATTCTCTAAGCAACAGAAAATATGGCGGCCGAACAAAACGAAAACGAGGCTACAGCACTCTAACCACGCAAAACACCACAAGAAACTCGCAAAACAACACAAACGAACTACGGATAATCCGCTAAGACGCATACACACATTACCCGCCATTTTACGCTAATGCGGAAGTACACAACTACGATAACTGTTTCGCCTCGCGCACGCACACTATTACACTGCACACATTCATCACGCTTACACAGCAGCTCCACAGCACTGATGCTGCAGCAACATCAAAACAGATTGCCAGCTCTTCAACACAATGCTTCACATTAGGTAAAGTATATTAATTTATTTATTGCATTATATATTTCATTATTATACACCAAACAGCATTAGCTACCTTACAATTTCATTACCATCATTTTTTGACGGGCAATTCGCTAGTATCACATATATAGTTGTGAGCGTACGAGTTGTTGCTAACGCTGCGGGCTCGCGTAGCGAGCCCGCGGCCCTCGCAAAGCGAGGGCACTGCCCGAGGGTCTCAGTTGCTGCAAGGAGCGCCGAAGGCGCTCCTTGCCAGCAACTGAGACCCTCGGGCAGTGCCCTCGCGAAGCGAGGGCACTGCCCGAGGGTCTCAGTTGCTGGCATGGAGCGCCGAAGGCGCTCCATGCCAGCAACTGAGGACCCTCGCGAAGCGAGGGCCTCAGTTGCTGGCATGGAGCGCCGTAGGCGCTCCATGCCAGCACCTGAGGACCTCGCAAAGCGAGGGCCGCAGTTGCTGGCATGGAGCGCCGAAGGCGCTCCTTGCCAGCAACTGCGACCCTCGCAAACTTCACGTCGCAACCCAAACAGTACGACACACACATTACGACACTCGCAAACAACATACGACACACGTTCACACACATTACGGACTCGCAACACTCGGACGCAACTCGCGAACATTACAAAATGTCAAACACAATACATACACACACCACATACATAAAAAACTTACCTACACCAAGAGGGAGCACCCAGCACCTCAAAAATACAACTTACACCTCGATTTGACTTCAAATAAAACAGTTTAGAGACTAAAAAAAAAACGAAGCGAGAGAAAAAATGGCCGCCGAACAAAACGAAAACGAGGCTACAGCACTCTAAACTCGCAAAACACCACAAGAAACTCGCAAAACACCACAAAACACCTACGGATATTCCGATACAAACGTATAACACACATTACTCGCCATTTCTCGCCAATGCGGAAGTACACGACTACGCTAACGGTTTGGTCTCGCGCACGCACAGTGTTACACTGCACACATTCAGCACGCTTACACAGCAGATCCACACCACTAATGCTGCAGCAACATCAAAACACATTCACAGCTCTTCCACACAATGCTTTAAAATAGGTAAAGTATATTCATTTATTAATGTATTATATATTTCATTATTACACACTAAACAGCATTAGCTACCTTACAATTTCATTGCCGTCATTTTTTGACGGGCAATTCGCTAGTATATATATATTAGTCAGATCACCCTTATCACCTTTCTGTATAAAGTATAATCTACCTCTCTCCCCTAATTATCAAAGATATATGCAAGTGAGCTGGGTTATTCGTGCATCTGATAGAGGAGAATTAGTAGTGTATGGAAAAAAAATTGATGGCATGTAAAAATACCAAAATAATCATTTAAACAGTTACCATACAGTTTGCTGAATTTCTTGCATTTGCAAATAGTTTTCTATCAATGTTGACACCCCCTGAAAATCCCAGGGAAAATTAGCATAACTAATACATTGTATCTTTTTGGCCTGGGGAATGAGCTGCAGCTTTCCTTTAGATTTCTGTAATACCCAGAACAAGGTCCTGTCATTCACTGAGTGTTTTATCTACATCCCAGGTGATACTTCCCCCAGCCCCAGTTATTTGCCCCTGTAACTCCCACCCCAGCCCCAGTGATTTATACCATCACCTCCTCCAGCCCCAGTGAATTGCCCCTGAGATTTCTCCCAGCCCCAGTGATTTACCCCATCACCTCCCCCACCCCAGTGAGTTGCCCCTGTGATCTCTTCCAGCCCCAGTTAATTACCCCATCACCTCCCCCAGCCCCAGTGAATTGCCCCTGAGATTTCTCCCAGCACCAGTGAATTGCCCCTGAGATTTCTCCCAGCCCCAGTGAATTGCATGGATTCACACAGAGACACATGCACAGAAAACGTTGCAGGTTATAAACATATAAATTCTCATTCATTGAATGTTGGTTTATGGTCCTTTAATGACCAAGTGTAGTAGCCTCATCTAGCTGGCTGCATACAGCATTGCTGATTGGCTACAAAGCTGGGCATGCTCACATAGTCAGGGTACACTTTTACAAAAATGAACCCTCTCCGGAGCCTAGCTCAATCCTGGGGGTGTATACATCACCTCCAAAAAAAAAAGGGATAAAAGTTTTTTTTTTGTTTTTTTTTAATGCAAAGCTAAAAAAACATTGTCCATGCAAATAAATGTAGTCATACACTACTAATATCCCCTCTATCAGATGCATTCAGATGCATTGCACCAGCAGTAGCTCCGCCATTGTGAACAGGCTGAAACCCTCCGAGAGACATGAATAATGAATATTCACCCGGACACGTCAGATACACATAATGTATATAGAATCGAGGTCAGACCCTGCTCATATCAGACACAGTTTGGGGTATATGTCATATTGTATTCATTAGAATTTCATATAATCCACGGTCTGATTCGCGCTGTTTTATTAGTGGGACCTGGGACACATTTTTTTCATATATTTAAAAGTGCAAGTTTTTTTTTTTTTATAAAATATCAAGTGATACTTATTTACACTTCCTATCTGGAAGGACACAGAGCATGCTGTAGTATGTACATTAGGCTTCATTGGCAGATAAGTATGACTCGTACAGCTATATTACCGCTCATTAGCTGACAGGGCAAGCGCCTACATTTGAATCAGTTTATTGTGCTTTGATATCTTTTGTATAAAAAAAGAAAACACACTGGGACATACTGACACATGCTCTCTTTCAGATGTCCTTTTACCCTTTGGAGATCCCGATGTGTTTCCTATATACAATAGCCACACTGTATGATGAAGGTCACCACTATCAGTGATACAACTTGTGCTTTTTCTGTCCCTCCAGGTGCATAGCTGTCGTCACCATCGTTCTCTGCTTCCTATTTTTTCTGTACTATTGCTTTTAAACCTTATCTACCAGATACCTCCACATCTATTGCCATCACAATCTGACCTCCTGTGTGCTGAGGTCTAGACTGAAGAAGCACAACGTCCTGAGACAAAACCACCCTCATGGCCTCCAATGGATTAAAGAACCATTTCACCATCTGGGATGCTCCTAGATATCAAACTACAAATCCCTGGGCTGTACAACATTAATAGAGGTAGCCAAGCAATGAAGAAAAGAACCATTGGCACTGAATGTGTTAATGTTGATTCTATAGTATTGGCTTAATCCACACTGCCGAAAAGACCCTAAAAGATCACATCCAAAGAGGAGACATCTTTGGGCCTTGTATTTTTAACTGGGCAAAGATGGTACACCTGTCTGGCTTGTCTTGGGCCTTGTATTCTTAATAGGACCAATATGGTAACCGGTCTTTGTATTCTTAATTGAGCAAAGATGGCAGACCAGCTTGGCTTGCCTTGGGCCGGGCTCTCTTTACTAATCCCTCAACTTTCCATCTACCTTTGGGACAGATTTTTGGATTATTAAAGGTGCTGTTGATGGCCCCAAACATAAGATGTTTTTATGTTTCAGACACTACTATTGATCTATTGTGCACCTTAAAGTTCCTTTTTTCCAAAAATATTGGCAGAGACTAGACTTGCGCTGTATACTCAGCAGCACTATACACTGCTGCGATCTTGTATGGGATAAACATATCCGACTCCAGCCTACAAGACAAGTCACGATGTAACTCATCTTCACAGCAACGTGGGCGACCTCTTGTGAACGGATTATCAGATGCTGTTTACCTGTTTTTGGACAAAAGTGACCCAGAATTTTGCAAAAAAACATAATTGCCTCAGAGATTATTAGGGTCAGGGAAATAAAGTTATATGGAGTAGTAGATAGAGCTATGGACAGTGTTTATATGGAGGGATAGAAGGGCTTGCACCGAACCTTTAAATGTAGCAATAGGGGGAGAATAATTATAGGAAGCAATGGGGGGAGATATAGAGGGTTATGTAGCGCAATGGTGGGGGTGTATTGGGGTTTATATGGAACTGGGGGAGGAGTAAGGGGGGAGATAGAGAGGGTTATATGGAGCAAGGGCGGGGGAGAGATAGACAGTTATGTGGAGCAATGGGGCAGATATAGTAGGGCTTATGGAGCGGTGAGCAGTTATAAAGAGGAGTTATGCGGAGCAATAGCAGGTTATATATAGGGCTATATGATCAATATGGGAGATATATTGGGGGGTTCTTTGACACCGTTTTCTTCAGTTTTTTGCATTAATCATCTCTCAGAGAATGAATCTCATTAATTGGGGTTCTGCACCCGCTGTAATATTATTTAACCTCAATGCCCAACACCAGACTTCCTCTTGATACACAGTTTCCAGAGACTGGCACATTTGCCAACTCTGATGAGTTACAACCCAGCTGACTGTGGTTTCGTTTTGAAGCCCAGACGGGTGGGTGTATCCGACTTGCACACGTAGTCTGGAGGGTGTATTAGCACTTTGTAGTTGTGTTTGGTAGTGCGAGGTGGGATGTACAAAGACCTTGCACCAATATATTAGGGTGCCTTGTTTGGTTAGTCTGCTTTAGTGTCTATAAGTAATAGAACACAACGGGTTAAAGGGATACTGACAATCTTAAAGGGAATGTAGAGTCCAACATTTTCTGTCTAACAAGTATTTAAATACTAGAAAGGGTTTTTTTTGCATGACAAACAACTGAAGTCTAATCATTTTACTCTTTATCCTACACCCTAAATCTTATTGATAAACTGTTTTCATTTTGAATGACCAATCACAATCTGTACAGGTTTGTGTAGCCAATCAGGACATGTACCATTTTCCACTAATCAATCACTAGTATTAATGCATTGTTGACACTGGTGGAAGCCAAACCCCTCCCTATATAAATAAATTAGGATGGAGCATTAGGATGTGCAGAGACTTGCATTGTGCAGTAGGCATGAGTGTAGGACCTTGGCAGGATGGGAGGGGGAACGACAAATCCCCCAGATTAAATGACTAGGGGACACAAAAAACAAAATTAAACTTAATCATGCATTACCAGACTTAGCCACTAGAGGGTTATTGAGCAGTATGTCTTTCCCATGAAAGCTTTGACCTATACTATATACATATACATAATAACTTGGCATAAGTGTACATTATATATATATATATATATATATATATATATATATATATATATATATACTAGCGAATTGCCTGTCAAAATGACGGGCATGAAATTGTAAGCCAGGGAATGCTGTTTGAGACATAATGTAATGCTTTTTACCGTGAGGACCTTCGTTGCTCATTGCAAGGCTTGCGCTGAGCGCCTTTGGCTATTGGATGTAATTTTTTTTTTTTATGAGAGGGGCTTTTGCTGTCATTGTAAGGTCGGCACTGATGTGCTTTTTGCGCTTATTGCAAGGCTGTCCCCTGGTGTATTTTGTGTGGTATGAGCAGCGTTGGCGCTCGTTGTGAGGTGTGCGGTGAATGTGTTTTGTGTTTTTTGTAATACGTTTTTTTTTTTTTGGGTGTATATGTATTTTTGTATGCCAGTGAAATAATGAATCAATTAATATACTTTACCTATTTCTAAGTAATATATGCAGCAAGCAATGTGCTGAAGAGCTGACAATCTGTTGTGCTGTTCCTGCAGCATACAATGTAGGTTTGCAGTGTTGTGGAGCTGAGGTGTAAGTGTCAGCAATGTGCGCTGTGTGTAGTGTAAATAGGCTGCGTGCGTGAGGGGAAGCCATTAGGGTAGCTGTGTACTTCCACATTGTGTAAGTTAGTGTTGTGAAATGGCGGCGAATGTGTATGTGGTACGCGGGTGTGTATGATGAAGCGTGTAACTTGTACCTTGTACGGCTTTTTTGAAAATCCGTCTGTGCTTGGTGGTGTTTTGCGGCTTTAGGGTTGTGTAGCTTTGTTTTAATTTTTTTTGCGGCCATTTTTTCTCTCGCTAAGGGGATTTTCGGGTGTCTAAACTCAGGAATTTGGATTTAAACTGAGGTGTAACTTCACTTGCAGAGGTCCCGGGTGCCCACCCCCCTTGCTGTGGGGAAGCTTTTTATGTCTTTTTTTGTGTGTATTTATTGTGTTTTTAATGTTTTCAGGTGCGAGCGGTTCGGCCGAGTTTGTAATGTATTTTTTTGTAAGTCCCGAGTCTCGTATTTATTTTGGCTAAGTCCGTAAATTTTGCGTTGTAAGAGCCGCGGTTCATATTTTGGCGCTTGTGTGATTGTAACCGCTTGTGAGGTGCCGTAGAGCCTCCGCAAATGCTGCCCCTCGCTTTGCAAGCGACGCAGTTCTTGCGAGCTTGCGAAGCGTGACAACGATTCGTAGTTTGACAACTATTATACGTGATATATATATATATATATATATATATATTAGCATAGGTCAATGCTTTCATGGGAAAGACATACTGGTAATGCATGATTAAGTTTAATTTTTTTGTGTTGTTTATTTATATTAAGGGGTAGTGACATTGAGAATTAAATTAATTTAAAAAAAAAGTTTTTGAGGGACTTCAGCGGCAGTAGATCCGCGCCTTCTTCCTGTCCTGATAGTTGAATTATCCCCCCCCATTATCCTCCCTGTATTTGTTTGGGTTGCCACGCCCATGGCCGTAGGGTAAAAAGTAAGATTACAAGAAATGTTACCACTCATTTTTTTTAGTTTTAATGTTTACAAGATGGATTTAGTGAACGAAAATGTTGGACTATAATTGTCTATTTGTACTTAGTTTAGGGGGTGGGTGTCCATTGCTGATGGTACGTAGCACAAGATGTCTAACTCCAGTCACTGGGCTGGAATCACACCAGATTTTCAGGATACCTTATTTAATACAGATGGGCCAATCAATGGCTCTGTCATTGTGATGTATATCCCAAGGGCTGTCTGGCTTCAGCCCTCGAGGGTTGGAGTTGGAGAAGTCACTGGGGATCAGGTTCTGTGGCTATCTCTCAAGAGGGCTTCTTACACAATTAGGAAGTCTAGGTAGAGTGCTAGACCCTGATAATATCGGGGTCTCAGTGCCCCTTTAAAGGCACTTTCAAGAAATATATTTAATGAATTAAAGGGCCCCTGTAGACCAAACATTTCTACCAGGCTTTTAAAAGAAGGTGCCGTATATAGCTTAGTTTTTTCTTAAATTATATTAATTTAATAAAATGAACATGAAAACAATAATCAAGAATATATGTGATCCATCTTTGTCTTACTATTGAATTTAGAAAAAGTGTAAACTAGGACCTATAGAAAGTCTGTTAGTTATGTTTTCTTATCTGATTTACAATCAAATAAGTGAGAATAAAAGCACAATATTGCAACAGGCTCAGCTCGGATACTACTTACATGTCAGGACAGAGAACAAAGAAGTCCCCATCCTGGTATCCCTTTAAGACGTTCTACACTATATATCACGTACAATAAACAACTTTTGTTATATCTGAAACATAATCTGTTAAATGCATGATGGGAAGTTTTAGACTACAGTGGCCCTTTAATATTAGAAATTAAGAAAGTATTTATTATATTGAAGAGAATAAGAATGGGTAATAAATTCAGTGTATTTGTTTATTTGCTTCCTCCAGCCGCGTCTACATTGGCTTAAAGTGGCTTCTAATCTACGATAATTCAACCAGCGCAGCCAATTACCAGGTGACTAGCTGTATCTATTCTAATTATTATATATATATATATATATATATATATATATATATATATATATATATCACATATATAATTGTGGATCTTTGCGCTGTTCATAATGTTTGCGATGTTGGTCATGCAGTTGCGTCCCTCGCAAAGCGGGGCAAGCCAGCGGCGCATTCGCACTGCAAGCCAGCAGCTCAGTACTTAGGCTGCAAAAAAAATAAATCATGTACAAAAAATGATAACGCACACAGCACAGGGGGAGACACAGGAAGCCTGGGAGGTTGCAAGCGAATAACACCCAAACTTGGCGTTTTTAGTCATTCGAAAATTGCCTAAGCGAGGGGAAAAATGGCGGATGAAAAACTTAAAATTTCCGAAAAAGCATCAAAATGAGGCTTGGCAACGCCAGTGTCGCAAAACGTACTAAATACACGACGCTGAAGACTGTTACAATTACACAAACAAACTAAAACTAACGGCAGTCACCGCGCGCCATGCAAACATTCACCACACACACAAAGAGACAAATGGGCGCTCATTGCGAGCCACACAATGAGCGACGGGCAAGTTTCTAGTATATATATATATATATATATATATATATATATAATTATACATAAGAAAGCCACTGAAGTTCGGGAGCTAGGAGAGGCAAGTGACAGGGACCATGTAATGGGACATTATCTAAGGAGGTAGCACTGAATATATGAGAGTACAAGGTCCCTTTAATGTCTGAAGACATTCAGAAGAAAGACTTCCAGAAGTCCTGTGATAACAAGATTAGTAATTTCTCAGCTCATTTGCACCAATTATATATCTCATTACCTGATTGGATGGCATCTACATTAGACATGGCACTTGCTAATTAGACATTTGGATTGTGCTATTCCAGACGATGTTGAGTAATTAGGGCGAGATACTGTAGATAATCTATTTAACAGGACACGTTCTGTCAGCTTGTAGCAAATCCGATAATATGTAACAATATATCACAAAGTATTTATGGTTCTGTGTATTTAATCCTGGCTATGATGTCATGTGAGTATTTCCAGTGTACACAGCTCGCTGTAACTCGTATGTGCAGTAATTAGCAAGGTGTCTATATAATACTCACTATATGATATGTATTATTCAACTAGAAATATAGTACGTGATACCAGGGCAGTATGTGCATTTCTGGCGCTCCCTAGGCACCGCTTCTTGCACCCAGTGGCAGCGCCTCTTATTGGGGGTCCCTGGTGCAGCCTCTCTTTGGTGGCAGTTATGCTTATATGACCAGTCAGACAGGCGGCCCTTTGAGTGGAGTGTGCCTAGGCTGCTGCCTTGTTGCCTATCAATGTTCTCAGCCCTGAGTGTAACTGTTTACAATATACAGTAGCTGGTTGTATAGACCTGTTGTTACTGTTTCTTTATAACCTTTTGTGTACTGTAGAGAATTTGTAGCTAAATGAGCAACAAAAGTGTAGCTATGAAGACTGCATCATAATTATCTATCTGCTTCCAATAAAGGGCCTTATTCTGTCTGTTGCCATAGTAAAGTAACCCTCAAATTCATTTTATAATCCAAAATCACAAACCGTTCAGACATTTCAAATCTTAAATCAAGTGGTGGCTTGAAGGCCTCCAAGTGAAATGCGTTGTATCCGCACAACATTAGTATTAATTGCATTGTGTCTCTGCACAACACTAATGAGAAATGCGTTGTGTCACTGAACAAATGTAGCATTAAATGTGTTGGGTTACTGCACAACACTACCGTGAAATGTGTTGGTAACTGCAAAACACTAGTGTGAAATGCGTTGGTAACTGCAAAACACTAGTGTGAAATGCGTTGGTAACTGCAAAACACTAGTGTGAAATGCGTTGGTAACTGCAAAACACTAGTGTGAAATGCGTTGGTAACTGCAAAACACTAGTGTGAAATGCGTTGGTAACTGCAAAACACTAGTGTGAAATGCGTTGGTAACTGCAAAACACTAGTGTGAAATGCGTTGGTAACTGCAAAACACTAGTGTGAAATGCGTTGGTAACTGCAAAACACTAGTGTGAAATGCGTTGGTAACTGCAAAACACTAGTGTGAAATGCGTTGGAAACTGCAAAACACTAGTGTGAAATGCGTTGGTAACTGCAAAACACTAGTGTGAAATGCGTTGGTAACTGCAAAACACTAGTGTGAAATGCATTGGTAACTGCAAAACACTAGTGGGAAATGTGTTGGTAACTGCAAAACACTAGTGGGAAATGTGTTGGTAACTGCAACACACTAGGGTGAAATGTGTTGTGTCACTGAACAAAATTAGCATTAAATGTGTTGGGTTACTGCACAACACTAGCGTGAAATGTGTTGTGACGCTAAGTAACTTTACCATTAAATGCGCCGGGTTACTGCACAACGCTAGCATGAAATGCGCTGGGTTACTGCACAACACTAAATGTGCAACTACATTTTTTTGAAAGTTGCATCCACATCTTTGGTTTCTTTGGGCCTAAGCCATAAGGCAATATTATTGATGAAACATATTTGCATATTTAGCAATAAGATGTTTTCATCTTATTTTTTATGACTTTCAGAAGCAAAAAAGGTTCACTGTATGTCTGTGGTTTGAGTGTATAAATGCTTTAATGAAATCCATCAAACAGTATCAAATATAATAAATTAACTTAAATCAATAGAGCAAGGGTCCCAAATATGCTAAAAAAATAAAATATGGGTTGACATAATGATTTATACAGCAGAATAAAAGTCACGGGCAATGAAGGACTCTGTAATTCTTTAGTTCAAGTATTATTAGTAATAAATGTATTTATTTTCACATTGTAGCAATAATTGTCATTGTGTTATTCAGGTACTAAGAGAGTAAGAGACAGGATATGAGGGATTGTATTGTGATTTTGCTTTGGCAAAGCCCTAATAAATAAATGATTATAATAGTATTATTATGTGTACAAATTATGGCCATATTGTGGTTTTCAGAATCTCTTTCTCTTATTTGTAGGATATTAATAGAGAATTTGTAGCCATTAATATTATCTCTCCGTACTGCTCTCAATCAGT
>CM050171.1:3435461-3517961 GCA_027410445.1 Discoglossus pictus
ATTGCAATTTAATTGCGATTTTCAAACGTAACAGTTACGGGCTTGACAGATCAAAGGATTTGCGGGCATGCAGTTCAAATTTTCACGTCCCGTAGCCTTTTCTCATCCCTACCCCACAAGTCGTCGGCAGGCTGCGTTACGAGGCCAATTTAATAGGGCTAAGTCTCGCGAGCTATGTTAGGGGCTATGTTTTTACACGTGGAGGGAATTTAATAGGGCTGCAAGACTGGAGTCTTCATATCTGAATAATTCCTTATTTCTTTTTTTTTTTGTAACTTCTGTTTAGGAAAATTCCCATACTCACATACCACTTTGTACTCCGAAAGCAGTCATAATAACAAAAAACTCTGGTAATTTTCTCATTATTAGAGTTTATTTAGAAGAAAAAAAAAATCAGTAGCAAAAAAAAAACACGCAAAATGGCTGCCACTGACTGAGCTGCCAGAAATATATCCAGACACAGCTTTTCTACTTGTTTACATGAGACAATGAAATAATCCATCTTTCCCCCATCTAGCAACATTGCACTAACAACCAATGATAGTTTATTTACATATGATATCCAATAGAATAAGACTGCATGCAGTATGCACATGCTCAGCCATGCCTGGTACATCTTCTTAGATGCCCATAGCACATTGTCAGATATGGCATCTTGATCACCCTTGAGCTATGCCCTTGCTTAGCTTGAAGAACATAATTTGTTTATGCTACAAAGTCGTTGCTGTCTGTTAGCTTAAACTACTAAGTTATGGGTCATGTAGACTTTAATTTTTCATTGTAATCCATTAGGTATGAAATAGTTATGTTTCAGGGCTAAAATTTACAAGTGTCAAAAAAGTGATGAATGATATATACTAAATAATGTAAGGATATTTGTATTATTTTTCCCAACACTTCAACTGCGGTTTCTTAGAGTCACATCCTTCATCAGTTGGCCTCTACTAGGCTGCCATATTGCCTCTCTACCTCCTCCAATCACTCCGAGCATGTGCAGCATAGCAGCTTCCTATTGGTCAGTTCTCTTGCACTATGTACCACATGACCCCATCATAGCCTATGACTGTGCCGTGTGTCTTACAAGATGTACAACTATTGTTTGTTTTTTCCTCCTCTGTCCTGACCTCTTACATGATACAGAGCAACAGGGAGCCTTGGGAATCTACTTTACATCCAAACACTGTGTTTATTGCCGTTCTTTTCAATGTAAATCCTGCTTATAAAACATAGATAAGAGGCTTACTGTGAACTTACAGCATAATACCTAACCCTAACACCCTAACACCTAGCCTTAACCCTAACACCCATCAACCTAACATCCATCACCCTAACACCCCTCACCCTAGCACCTAACCCTAACACCCCTCACCCTAACACCTAGTCCCAACCCTAACACCCCTCACCCTAAAACTCCTCAACCCAACACCTAACACCCCTCACCCTAACACCTAGCCCTAACACCTAGCCTTAACCCTAGCACCCCTCACCCTAACATCTAGCCCTAAACCAAACACCCCTCACCCTAATAACCCTAACACTTACATACCTCACCTTGACATTCCTCACCTTAACACCCCCTCACCGTAACACACCTAACCCTAACATTAAACGCTAAGAAATTCATGGACATTTTGGCCGCACCACTTAGTGGCCAATGGTCACCAATGTGCTTGGCCATCCAACAGGAAAGGTCCCAGTTGTATTTATTTAACTTACACCAGATATATTATTTTTATTATTAATAATATTATTAGTATTTTATTTTTATTATATTTTTTGTTTGTAGATCCCGTAGTACTAATGGTACAATAAATAATGGCTAGACATTTACATATTTACATACATTAGAAGGCAGATAGGACCACACAACTGCACATACACAATGTTACATGAGGAGATGATGGCCCTGCACTAGGGACTTTGTTCCAATAGGATTAGAATTGGGGAAACCGCAAATTCAGTTAAGATCTTTATTCCGTTCTGTTGAAACACTACAACTATAATTTGACTCTTGACAATAGAATATAAATCCCAGTAAGATAACCCTACCCCTCAGGCTGCAGGCAGACTAGCACTCCAAGTGTAATCCCCCATGACATGCTCCTGACTTTTATAGCTGCTAATGTTGCTAGTGTGTTATATTCTTCTCCAACATGTGAGGTTTTTCCCACACTGCACTGTGGGACTGTAGTATCCCTTTAATACAATGTATACCCAATATATACTGCACTTTATTGTGCACTTCCGCTCATAGCCAGTAGGTGGCGGTACACTATAGCGCCTATAGGTGATACAATTCACTTGAGTAGACAGATAGGAAAGAAATATATAGAAGAGAATAGGAAAAGTTCCTTAGCACTGTACAGTCTATTATACTCATATTTACCCACGAGCGCCTTTGTATATCAGTTATTATTATCACTAGAAAAAATGATGGCAATACAATTTGAAGCCTGGCAATGCCTCTCTCCCTCTCTCCCTCCAGTGTCTCTTTCCCCCTCGCTCCCTCCCATGTCTCTTTGTCCCCTCTCTCCCTCCCATGTCTCTTTGTCCCCTCTCTCCCTTCCATGTCTCTTTCCCCCTCCCTCACGTGTCTCTTTCCCCCTCTCTCCCTCCCATGTCTCTTTGTCCCCTCTCTCCCTCCCATGTCTCTTTGTCCCCTCTCTCCCTCCCATGTCTCTTTCCCCCTCGCTCCCTCCCATGTCTCTTTGTCCCCTCTCTCCCTTCCATGTCTCTTTCCCCCTCCCTCACGTTTCTCTTTGTCCCCTCTCTCCCTCTCATGTCTCTTTGTCCCCTCTCTCCCTCCCATGTCTCTTTCCCCCTCCCTCACGTGTCTCTTTCCCCCTCTCTCCCTCCCATGTCTCTTTGTCCCCTCTCTCCCTCCCATGTCTCTTTGTCCCCTCTCTCCCTCCCATGTCTCTTTCCCCCTCGCTCCCTCCCATGTCTCTTTGTCCCCTCTCTCCCTTCCATGTCTCTTTCCCCCTCCCTCACGTTTCTCTTTGTCCCCTCTCTCCCTCTCATGTCTCTTTGTCCCCTCTCTCCCTCCCATGTCTCTTTGTCCCCTCTCTCCCTCCCATGTCTCTTTCCCCCTCTCTCCCTCACGTGTCTCTTTCCCCCTCTCTCCCTCTCATGTCTCTTTGTCCCCTCTCTCCCTCCCATGTCTCTTTGTCCCCTCTCTCCCTCCCATGTCTCTTTCCCCCTCTCTCCTTCACGTGTCTCTTTGCCCCCTCTCCCTCCCCTGGGGTTTGTTTTGCCTTATCTCCCTCCCCTGTGTCTCTTCCCCACCCCCACTCCCTCCCCTGTGTCTCTTTCCACCCTCTCCGCCCTCTCCTTCCTCTGTGCTCCTGTTTGCATTTACAGGTGGGAAACCATTTGCGGGCTTGGGAAATTGGGAATTTTCCCCAAGCCGAAATGGGCTTCTGATTTACGGGTTTTTTACCTCGCCTAGCCATTCTGAGACCTCCATTCAGCCTCACTTCCAGGCTCCCTGCGTCTCCTTCTGTGCTGTGTGTGAGGTAGAAAGTTCCTTTTCTAATAAATTGGCGTCTTTTGGCGGTCTTCCGAGTTACAGGCTTGAAAAAAATGGCGGCCATTCAATCCATAATTGTTTTGAAGCCTTAAACTCGTAAACTTTCCGAAGCCTTTCCCCCCCTAACATTACGGGCGTCATGAGGAGCGCCTTCGATGCTGATTGCAGCCCGCGTCAAACCCTCGCAATCTAATCTATACATATTATTGTCATGGAGTCCCCTCTAATTTATACATATTATTGTCATGGAGTCCCCTCTAATCTATACATATTATTGTCATGGAGTCTTCTCTAATCTATACATATTAATGTCATGGAGTCCTCTCTAATCTATACATATTAATGTCATGGAGTCCCCTCTAATCTATACATATTACTGTCATGGAGTCCCCTCTAATCTATACATATTACTGTCATGGAGCCCCCTCTAATTTATACATATTACTGTAATGGAGTCCCCTCTAAGCTATACATATTACTGTCATGGAGTCTTCTCTAATCTATACATATTACTGTCATGGAGTCCTCTCTAATCTATACATATTACTGTCATGGCGTCCCCTCTAATCTATACATATTACTGTCATGGAGTCTCCTCTAATCTATACATGGAGTCCTCTCTAATCTATACATATTACTGTCATGGAGTCTCCTCTAATCTATACATATTAATGTCATGGAGTCTCCTCTAATCTATACATATTACTGTCATGGAGTCCCCTCTAATCTATACATATTACTGTCATGGAGTCCCCTCTAATCTATACATATTAATGTCATGGAGTCCCCTCTAATCTATACATATTACTGTCATGGAGTCCCCTCTAATCTATACATATTAATGTCATGGAGTCTCCTCTAATCTATACATATTAATGTCAAGGATTCTCTTCTAATCTATACAAATTACTGTCATGGAGTCCTCTCTAATCTATACATATTACTGTCATGGAGTCTCCTCTAATCTATACATGTTACTGTCATGGAGTCTCCTCTAATCTATACATATTACTGTCATGGAGTCTCCTCTAATATTTACATATTAATGTCATGGAGTCCCCTCTAATCTATACATATTACTGTCATGGAGTGCCCTCTAATCTATACATATTAATGTCATGGAGTCCCCTCTAATCTATACATATTACTGTCATGGAGTCCCCTCTAATCTATACATATTAATGTCATGGAGTCTCCTCTAATCTATACATATTAATGTCATGGATTCTCTTCTAATCTATACATATTACTGTCATGGAGTCCGCTCTAATCTTTACATATTAGTGTCATGGAGTCCTCTCTAATCTGTACATATTACTGTCATGGAGTCTCCTCTAATCTATACATATTAATGTCATGGAGTCCCCTCTAATCTATACATATTACTGTCATGGAGTCCTCTCAAATCTATACATATTAATGTCATGGAGTCCCCTCTAATCTATACATATTACTGTCATGGAGTCCCCTCTAATCTATACATATTACTGTCATGGAGTACCCTCTAATCTAAACATATTACTGTCATGGAGTCCTCTCTTATCTACACATATTACTGTCATGGAGTCTCCTCTAATCTATACATATTACTGTCATGGAGTCTCCTCTAATCTATACATATTACTGTCATGGAGTCCCCTCTAATCTATACATATTACTGTCATGGAGTCCCCTCTAATCTATACACATTACTGTCATGGAGTCCCCTCTAATCTAAACATATTAATGTCATGGAGTCTCCTCTAATCTATACATAATACTGTCATGGAGTCCCCTCTAATCTATACATATTACTGTCATGGAGTCCCCTCTAATCTATACATATTAATGTCATGGAGTCCCCTCTAATCTATACATATTAATGTCATGGAGTCTCCTCTAATCTATACATATTAATGTCATGGAGTCCCCTCTAATCTATACATATTAATGTCATGGAGCCCTCTCTAATCTATACATATTAATGTCATGGAGTCCCCTCTAATCTATACATATTAATGTCATGGAGTCCCCTCTAATCTATACATAGTACAGTCATGGAGTCTCCTCTAATCTATACATATTAATGTCATGGAGTCCCCTCTAATCTATACATATTAATATCATGAAGTCCCCTCTAATCTATACATATTAATGTCATGGAATCACCTTTAATCTATACATATTAATGTCATGGAGTCCCCTCTAATCTATACATATTACACTCATGGAATCACCTCTAATCTATACATATTAATGTCATGGAGTCCCCTCTAATCTATACATAGTACAGTCATGGAGTCCCCTGTAATCTATACACATTACTGTCATGGAGACCCCTCTAATCTATACATATTACTGTCATGGAGTCCTCTCTAATCTACACATATTACTCTAATGTAGTCCCCTCTAATCTATACATATTAATGTCATGGAGTCCTCTCTAATCTATACATATTACACTCATGGAATCAGCTCTAATATATACATATTAATGTCATGGAGTCCCCTCTACTCTATACACATTAATGTCATGGAGTCCCCTCTAATCTATACATATTACTGTCATGGAGTCCCCTCTAATCTATACATATTACTGTCATGGAGTCTCCTCTAATCTATACATATTAATGTCATGGAGTCTCTTTTAATCTATACATATTACTGTCATGGAGTCTCCTCTAATCTATACATGTTACTGTCATGGAGTCTCCTCTAATCTATACATATTACTGTCATGGAGTCTCCTCTAATCTATACATATTAATGTCATGGAGTCTCCTCTAATCTATACATATTAATGTCATGGAGTCCCCTCTAATCTATACATATTACTGTCATGGAGTCCCCTCTAATCTATACATATTAATGTCATGGAGTCCCCTCTAATCTATACATATTACTGTCATGGAGTCCCCTCTAATCTATACATATTAATGTCATGGATTCTCTTCTAATCTATACATTTTACTGTCATGGAGTCCCCTCTAATCTATACATATTAATGTCATGGAGTCTCCTCTAATCTATACATATTAATGTCATGGAGTCCCCTCTAATCTATACATATTACTGTCATGGAGTCCCCTCTAATCTATACATATTAATGTCATGGAGTCCCCTCTAATCTATACATATTACTGTCATGGAGTCCCCTCTAATCTATACATATTATTGTCATGGAGTCTCCTCTAATCTATACATATTACTGTCATGGAGTCCCCTCTAATCTATACATATTACTGTCATGGAGTCTCCTCTAATCTATACATGGAGTCCTCTCTAATCTATACATATTACTGTCATGGAGTCTCCTCTAATCTATACATATTAATGTCATGGAGTCTCCTCTAATCTATACATATTACTGTCATGGAGTCCCCTCTAATCTATACATATTACTGTCATGGAGTCCCCTCTAATCTATACATATTAATGTCATGGAGTCCCCTCTAATCTATACATATTACTGTCATGGAGTCCCCTCTAATCTATACATATTAATGTCATGGAGTCTCCTCTAATCTATACATATTAATGTCAAGGATTCTCTTCTAATCTATACAAATTACTGTCATGGAGTCCTCTCTAATCTATACATATTACTGTCATGGAGTCCCCTCTAATCTATACATATTACTGTCATGGAGTCTCCTCTAATCTATACATATTAATGTCATGGATTCTCTTTTAATCTATACATATTACTGTCATGGAGTCTCCTCTAATCTATATATGTTACTGTCATGGAGTCTCCTCTAATCTATACATATTACTGTCATGGAGTCTCCTCTAATCTATACATATTAATGTCATGGAGTCTCCTCTAATCTATACATATTAATGTCATGGAGTCCCCTCTAATCTATACATATTACTGTCATGGAGTCCCCTCTAATCTATACATATTAATGTCATGGAGTCCCCTCTAATCTATACATATTACTGTCATGGAGTCCCCTCTAATCTATACATATTAATGTCATGGATTCTCTTCTAATCTATACATTTTACTGTCATGGAGTCCCCTCTAATCTATACATATTAATGTCATGGAGTCTCCTCTAATCTATACATATTAATGTCATGGAGTCCCCTCTAATCTATACATATTACTGTCATGGAGTCCCCTCTAATCTATACATATTAATGTCATGGAGTCCCCTCTAATCTATACATATTACTGTCATGGAGTCCCCTCTAATCTATACATATTATTGTCATGGAGTCTCCTCTAATCTATACATATTACTGTCATGGCGTCCCCTCTAATCTATACATATTACTGTCATGGAGTCTCCTCTAATCTATACATGGAGTCCTCTCTAATCTATACATATTACTGTCATGGAGTCTCCTCTAATCTATACATATTAATGTCATGGAGTCTCCTCTAATCTATACATATTACTGTCATGGAGTCCCCTCTAATCTATACATATTACTGTCATGGAGTCCCCTCTAATCTATACATATTAATGTCATGGAGTCCCCTCTAATCTATACATATTACTGTCATGGAGTCCCCTCTAATCTATACATATTAATGTCATGGAGTCTCCTCTAATCTATACATATTAATGTCAAGGATTCTCTTCTAATCTATACAAATTACTGTCATGGAGTCCTCTCTAATCTATACATATTACTGTCATGGAGTCTCCTCTAATCTATACATGTTACTGTCATAGAGTCTCCTCTAATCTATACATATTACTGTCATGGAGTCTCCTCTAATATTTACATATTAATGTCATGGAGTCCCCTCTAATCTATACATATTACTGTCATGGAGTGCCCTCTAATCTATACATATTAATGTCATGGAGTCCCCTCTAATCTATACATATTACTGTCATGGAGTCCCCTCTAATCTATACATATTAATGTCATGGAGTCTCCTCTAATCTATACATATTAATGTCATGGATTCTCTTCTAATCTATACATATTACTGTCATGGAGTCCGCTCTAATCTTTACATATTAGTGTCATGGAGTCCTCTCTAATCTGTACATATTACTGTCATGGAGTCTCCTCTAATCTATACATATTAATGTCATGGAGTCCCCTCTAATCTATACATATTACTGTCATGGAGTCCTCTCAAATCTATACATATTAATGTCATGGAGTCCCCTCTAATCTATACATATTACTGTCATGGAGTCCCCTCTAATCTATACATATTACTGTCATGGAGTACCCTCTAATCTATACATATTACTGTCATGGAGTCCCCTCTAATCTATACATATTACTGTCATGGAGTCCCCTCTAATCTATACACATTACTGTCATGGAGTCCCCTCTAATCTAAACATATTAATGTCATGGAGTCTCCTCTAATCTATACATAATACTGTCATGGAGTCCCCTCTAATCTATACATATTACTGTCATGGAGTCCCCTCTAATCTATACATATTAATGTCATGGAGTCCCCTCTAATCTATACATATTAATGTCATGGAGTCTCCTCTAATCTATACATATTAATGTCATGGAGTCCCCTCTAATCTATACATATTAATGTCATGGAGCCCTCTCTAATCTATACATATTAATGTCATGGAGTCCCCTCTAATCTATACATATTAATGTCATGGAGTCCCCTCTAATCTATACATATTACAGTCATGGAGTCTCCTCTAATCTATACATATTAATGTCATGGAGTCCCCTCTAATCTATACATATTAATATCATGAAGTCCCCTCTAATCTATACATATTAATGTCATGGAATCACCTTTAATCTATACATATTAATGTCATGGAGTCCCCTCTAATCTATACATATTACACTCATGGAATCACCTCTAATCTATACATATTAATGTCATGGAGTCCCCTCTAATCTATACATAGTACAGTCATGGAGTCCCCTGTAATCTATACACATTACTGTCATGGAGACCCCTCTAATCTATACATATTACTGTCATGGAGTCCTCTCTAATCTACACATATTACTCTAATGTAGTCCCCTCTAATCTATACATATTAATGTCATGGAGTCCTCTCTAATCTATACATATTACACTCATGGAATCAGCTCTAATATATACATATTAATGTCATGGAGTCCCCTCTACTCTATACACATTAATGTCATGGAGTCCCCTCTAATCTATACATATTACTGTCATGGAGTCCCCTCTAATCTATACATATTACTGTCATGGAGTCTCCTCTAATCTATACATATTAATGTCATGGATTCTCTTTTAATCTATACATATTACTGTCATGGAGTCTCCTCTAATCTATATATGTTACTGTCATGGAGTCTCCTCTAATCTATACATATTACTGTCATGGAGTCTCCTCTAATCTATACATATTAATGTCATGGAGTCTCCTCTAATCTATACATATTAATGTCATGGAGTCCCCTCTAATCTATACATATTACTGTCATGGAGTCCCCTCTAATCTATACATATTAATGTCATGGAGTCCCCTCTAATCTATACATATTACTGTCATGGAGTCCCCTCTAATCTATACATATTAATGTCATGGATTCTCTTCTAATCTATACATTTTACTGTCATGGAGTCCCCTCTAATCTATACATATTAATGTCATGGAGTCTCCTCTAATCTATACATATTAATGTCATGGAGTCCCCTCTAATCTATACATATTACTGTCATGGAGTCCCCTCTAATCTATACATATTAATGTCATGGAGTCCCCTCTAATCTATACATATTACTGTCATGGAGTCCCCTCTAATCTATACATATTATTGTCATGGAGTCTCCTCTAATCTATACATATTAATGTCATGGATTCTCTTCTAATCTATACATATTACTGTCATGGAGTCTCCTCTAATCTATACATGTTACTGTCATGGAGTCTCCTCTAATCTAAACATATTACTGTCATGGAGTCTCCTCTAATCTATACATATTACTGTCATGGAGTCCCCTCTAATCTATACATATTACTGTCATGGAGTCCCCTCTAATCTAAACATATTACTGTCATGGAGTCTCCTCTAATCTATACATAATACTGTCATGGAGTCCCCTCTAATCTATACAAAATACTGTCATGGAGTCCCCTCTAATCTATACATATTAATGTCATGGAGTCCCCTCTAATCTATACATATTAATGTCATGGAGTCCCCTCTAATCTATACATAGTACAGTCATGGAGTCTCCTCTAATCTATACATATTAATGTCACGGAGTCCCCTCTAATCTATACATATTAATATCATGAAGTCCCCTCTAATCTATACATATTAATGTCATGGAATCACCTCTAATCTATACATATTAATGTCATGGAGTCCCCTCTAATCTATACATATTACACTCATGGAATCACCTCTAATCTATACATATTAATGTCATGGAGTCCCCTCTAATCTATACATAGTACAGTCATGGAGTCCCCTGTAATCTATACACATTACTGTCATGGAGACCCCTCTAATCTATACATATTAATGTCATGGAGTCTCCTCTAATCTATACATATTACTGTCTTGGAGTCCTCTCTAATCTACACATATTAATGTCACGGATCCCATCTAATCTATACATATTACTGTCATGGAGTCCTCTCTAATCTACACATATTACTCTAATGTAGTCCCCTCTAATCTATACATATTACTCTACTGGAGTCCCCTCTAATCTATACATATTAATGTCATGGAGTCCTCTCTAATCTATACATATTACACTCATGGAATCAGCTCTAATATATACATATTAATGTCATGGAGTCCCCTCTAATCTATACATAGTACAGTCATGGAGTCCCCTGTAATCTATACACATTACTGTCATGGAGACCCCTCTAATCTATACATATTACTGTCATGGAGCCCCATCTAATCTATACATATTACTGTCATGGAGTCCTCTCTAATCTACACACATTACTCTAATGTAGTCCCCTCTAATCTATACATATTACTCTAATGGAGTCCCCTCTAATCTATACATATTAATGTCATGGAGTCCTCTCTAATCTATACATATTACTCTAATGGAGTCCCCTCTAATCTATACATATTAATGTCATGTAGTCCCCTCTAATCTATACATATTAATGTCATGGAGTCTCCTCTAATCTATACATATTAATGTCATGTAGTCCCCTCTAATCTATACATATTAATGTCATGGAGTCCTCTCTAATCTACACATATTACTGTCAAAAAGTCTTCTCTAATCTATACATATTACTGTCATGGAGTCTCCTCTAATCTATACATATTAATATCATGGAGTCCTCTCTAATCTATACATATTAATGTCATGGAGTCACCTCTAATCTATACATATTACTGTCATGGAGTCCTCTCTAATCTATACATATTACTGTCAAAAAGTCTCCTCTAATCTATATATATTATTGTCATGGAGTCCCCTCTGAACTATACATATTATTGTCATGGAGTCCCTTCTAATCTATACATATTAATGTCATGGAGTCCCCTCTAATCTATACATATTAATATCATGGAGTCCTCTCTAATCTATACATATTAATGTCATGGAGTCACCTCTAATCTATACATATTACTGAAATGGAGCCCCCTCTAATCTATACATATTAATATCATGGAGTCCTCTCTAATCTATACATATTAATGTCATGGAGTCACCTCTAATCTATACATATTAATATCATGGAGTCCTCTCTAATCTATACATATTACTGTCATGGAGCCCCCTCTAATCGATACATATTACTGTCATGGAGTCCTCTCTAATCTATACATATTACTGTCATGGAGTCTCCTCTAATCTATACATATTAATGTCATGGAGTCCCCTCTAATCTATACATATTACTGTCATGGAGTCCCATCTAATCTATACATATTACTGTCACAGAGCCCCCTCTAATCTATACATATTACTGTCATGGAGTCCTCTCTAATCTATACATATTAATGTCATGGAGTCACCTCTAATCTATACATATTACTGTCATGGAGCCCCCTCTATTCTATACATATTAATATCATGGAGTCCTCTCTAATCTATACATATTACTGTCATGGAGTCCTTTCTAATCTATACATATTAATATCATGGAGTCCTCTCTAATCTTTACATATTAATGTCATGGAGTCACCTCTAATCTATACATATTACTGTCATGGAGTCCTCTCTAATTTATACATATTACTGTCATGGAGTCTCCTCTAATCTATACATATTAATGTCATGGAGTCCCCTCTAATCTATACATATTACTGTCATGGAGTCCCCTCTAATCTACACATATAACAGTCATGGAGTCTCCTCAAATCTATACATATTACTGTCATGGAGTCTTCTCTAATCTACATATATTACTGTCATGGAGTCTCCTCTAATCTATACATATTAATGTCATGTAGTCCGCTCTAATCTTTACATGTTAATGTCATGGAGTCCTCTCTAATCTACAAATATTACTGTCATGGAGTCCTCTCTAATCTATACATATTAATATCATGGAGTCCCCTCTAATCTATACATATTACTGTCATGGAGTCCCATCTAATCTATACATATTAATGTCATGGAGTCTCCTCTAATCTATACATATTACTGTCATGGAGTCCCCTCTGATCTTTACATATTAATGTCATGGAGTCCCCTCTAATCTATACATAATAATGTCATGGAGTCCTCTCTAATCTATACATATTAATGTCATGGAGTCCTCTCTAATCTATACATATTACTGTCATGGAGTCCTCTCTAATCTATACATATTAATGTCATGGAATCACCTTTAATCTATACATATTAATGTCATGGAGTCCTCTCTAATCTACACATATTACTGTCAAAAAGTCTTCTCTAATCTATACATATTAATGTCATGGAGTCCCCTCTAATCTATACATAGTACAGTCATGGACCCCCCTGTAATCTATACACATTTCTGTCATGGAGACCCCTCTAATCTATACATATTAATTTCATGGAGTCTCCTCTAATCTATACATATTACTGTCATGGAGCCCCATCTAATCTATACATATTAATGTCATGGAGTCCCCTCTAATCTATACATATTACTGTCATGGAGTCCTCTCTAATCTATACATATTACTGTCATGGAGCCCCATCTAATCTATACATATTAATGTCATGGAGTCTCCTCTAATCTATACATATTACTGTCATGGAGTCCTCTCTAATCTATACATATTACTGTCATGGAGTCCTCTCTAATCTATACATATTAATGTCATGGAGTCACCTCTAATCTATACATATTACTGTCATGGAGTCCCCTCTAATCTATACATATTAATGTCATGGAGTCCCCTCTAATCTATACATATTAATTTCATGGAGTCCCCTCTAATCGATACATATTACTGTCATGGAGTCCTCTCTAATCTATACATATTAATGTCATGGAGTCCCCTCTAATCTGTACATATTACACTCATGGAATCACCTCTAATCTATACATATTAATGTCATGGAGTCCCCTCTAATCTATACATAGTACAGTCATGGAGTCCCCTGTAATCTATACACATTACTGTCATGGAGACCTCTCTAATCTATACATATTAATGTCATGGAGTCCCCTCTAATCTATACATATTAATGTCATGGAGTCTCCTCTAATCTATACATATTACTGTCATGGAGCCCCATCTAATCTATACATATTACTGTCATGGAGTCTCCTCTAATCTATACATATTACTGTCATGGAGTCTCCTCTAATCTATACATATTACTGTCATGGAGCCCCATCTAATCTATACATATTACTGTCATGGAGTCCTCTCTAATCTACACATATTAATGTCATGGAGTCCCCTCTAATCTATACATATTACTGTCATGGAGTCCTCTCTAATCTACACATATTAATGTCATGGAGTACTCTCTAATCTATACATATTACTCTAATGGAGTCCCCTCTAATCTATACATATTAATGTCATGTAGTCCCCTCTAATCTATACATATTACTGTCATGGAGTCCTCTCTAATCTACACATATTAATGTCATGGAGTCCCCTCTAATCTATACATATTACTGTCATGGAGCCCCATCTAATCTATACATATTACTGTCATGGAGTCCTCTCTAATCTACACATATTAATGTCATGGAGTACTCTCTAATCTATACATATTACTCTAATGGAGTCCCCTCTAATCTATACATATTAATGTCATGTAGTCCCCTCTAATCTATACATATTAATGTCATGGAGTCTCCTCTAATCTATACATATTAATGTCATGTAGTCCCCTCTAATCTATACATATTGATGTCATGGAGTCCTCTCTAATCTACACATGTTACTGTCAAAAAGTCTTCTCTAATCTATACATATTACTGTCATGGAGTCTCCTCAAATCTATACATATTAATATCATGGAGTCCTCTCTAATGTATACATATTAATGTCATGGAGTCACCTCTAATCTATACATATTACTGTCATGGAGTCCTCTCTAATCTATACATATTACTGTCAAAAAGTCTCCTCTAATCTATATATATTATTGTCATGGAGTCCCCTCTGAACTATACATATTATTGTCATGGAGTCCCCTCTTATCTATACATATTAATGTCATGGAGTCCCCTCTAATCTATACATATTAATATCATGGAGTCCTCTCTAATCTATACATATTAATGTCATGGAGTCACCTCTAATCTATACATATTACTGTCATGGAGCCCCCTCTAATCTATACATATTAATATCATGGTGTCCTCTCTAATCTATACATATTAATGTCATGGAGTCACCTCTAATCTATACATATTACTGTAATGGAGCCCCCTCTAATCTATACATATTACTGTCATGGAGTCCTCTCTAATCTATACATATTACTGTCATGGAGTCCCTTCTAATCTATACATATTACTGTCATGGAGTCCCATCTAATCTATACATATTACTGTCATGGAGTACTCTCTAATACATACATATTACTGTCATGGAGTCCTCTCTAATCTATACATATTAATGTCATGGAGTCACCTCTAATCTATACATATTACTGTCATGGAGCCCCCTCTAATCTATACATATTAATGTCATGGAGTCTCCTCTAATCTATACATATTAATGTCATGGAGTCTCCTCTAATCTATACATATTAATATCATGGAGTCCTCTCTAATCTATACATATTAATGTCATGGAGTCACCTCTAATCTATACATATTACTGTCATGGAGTCCTTTCTAATCTATACATATTATTTTATCATGGAGTCCTCTCTAATCTATACATATTAATGTCATGGAGTCACCTCTAATCTATACATATTACTGTCATGGAGTCCTCTCTAATCTATACATAGTAATGTCATGTAGTCCCCTCTAATCTATACATATTACTGTCATGGAGTCCCCTCTAATCTACACATATTACTGTCATGGAGTCTTCTCTAATCTACATATATTACTGTCATGGAGTCCCCTCTAATCTATACATATTACTGTCATGGAGTCCCCTCTAATCTATACATATTACTGTCATGGAGTCCCCTCTAATCTTTACATATTAATGTCATGGAGTCCCCTCTAATCTATACATAATAATGTCATGGAGTCCTCTCTAATCTATACATATTACTGTCATGGAGTCCTCTCTAATCTATACATATTAATGTCATGGAGTCCTCTCTAATCTATACATATTAATGTCATGGAGCCCCATCTAATCTATACATATTAATGTCATGAAGTCTCCTCTAATCTATACATATTAATGTCATGGAATCACCTCTAATCTATACATATTAATGTCATGGAGTCCCCTCTAATCTATACATATTACACTCATGGAATCACCTCTAATCTATACATATTAATGTCATGGAGTCCCCTCTAATCTATACATATTAATGTCATGGAGTCTCCTCTAATCTATACATATTACTGTCATGGAGTCCTCTCTAATCTATACATATTACTGTCATGGAGTCCTCTCTAATCTATACATATTAATGTCATGGAGTCCCCTCTAATCTGTACATATTACACTCATGGAATCACCTCTAATCTATACATATTAATGTCATGGAGTCCCCTCTAATCTATACATAGTACAGTCATGGAGTCCCCTGTAATCTATACACATTACTGTCATGGAGACCTCTCTAATCTATACATATTAATGTCATGGAGTCCCCTCTAATCTATACATATTAATGTCATGGAGTCTCCTCTAATCTATACCTATTACTGTCATGGAGCCCCATCTAATCTATACATATTACTGTCATGGAGTCTCCTCTAATCTATACATATTACTGTCATGGAGTCTCCTCTAATCTATACATATTACTGTCATGGAGCCCCATCTAATCTATACATATTACTGTCATGGAGTCCTCTCTAATCTACACATATTAATGTCATGGAGTCCCCTCTAATCTATACATATTACTGTCATGGAGTCCCCTCTAATCTATACATATTACTGTCATGGAGTCCCCTCTAATCTATACATATTACTGTCATGGAGTCTCCTCTAATCTATACATATTACTGTCATGGAGTCCCCTCTAATCTATACATATTACTGTCATGGAGCCCCATCTAATCTATACATATTACTGTCATGGAGTCCTCTCTAATCTACACATATTAATGTCATGGAGTACTCTCTAATCTATACATATTACTGTCATGGATTCTCCTCTAATCTATACATATTAATGTCATGTAGTCCCCTCTAATCTATACATATTAATGTCATGGAGTCTCCTCTAATCTATACATATTAATGTCATGTAGTCCCCTGTAATCTATACATATTAATATCATGGAGTCCTCTCTAATCTACACATATTACTGTCAAAAAGTCTTCTCTAATCTATACATATTACTGTCATGGAGTCTCCTCTAATCTATACATATTAATATCATGGAGTCCTCTCTAATCTATACATATTAATGTCATGGAGTCACCTCTAATCTATACATATTACTGTCATTGAGTCCTCTCTAATCTATACATATTACTCTCAAAAAGTCTCCTCTAATCTATATATATTATTGTCATGGAGTCCCCTCTGAACTATACATTTTATTGTCATGGAGTCCCCTCTAATCTATACATAATAATGTCATGGAGTCCCCTCTAATCTATACATATTAATATCATGGAGTCCTCTCTAATCTATACATATTAATGTCATGGAGTCACCTCTAATCTATACATATTACTGTCATGGAGCCCGCTCTAATCTATACATATTAATATCATGGAGTCCTCTCTAATCTATACATATTAATGTCATGGAGTCCCCTCTAATCTATACATATTACTGTCATGGAGTCCCCTCTAATCTATACATATTAATGTCATGGATTCTCTTCTAATCTATACATATTACTGTCATGGAGTCCCCTCTAATCTATACATATTAATGTCATGGAGTCTCCTCTAATCTATACATATTAATGTCATGGAGTCCCCTCTAATCTATACATATTACTGTCATGGAGTCCCCTCTAATCTATACATATTAATGTCATGGAGTCCCCTCTAATCTATACATATTACTGTCATGGAGTCCCCTCTAATCTATACATATTATTGTCATGGAGTCTCCTCTAATCTATACATATTAATGTCATGGATTCTCTTCTAATCTATACATATTACTGTCATGGAGTCTCCTGTAATCTATACATGTTACTGTCATGGAGTCTCCTCTAATCTAAACATATTACTGTCATGGAGTCTCCTCTAATCTATACATATTACTGTCATGGAGTCCCCTCTAATCTATACATATTACTGTCATGGAGTCCCCTCTAATCTAAACATATTACTGTCATGGAGTCTCCTCTAATCTATACATAATACTGTCATGGAGTCCCCTCTAATCTATACAAAATACTGTCATGGAGTCCCCTCTAATCTATACATATTAATGTCATGGAGTCCCCTCTAATCTATACATATTAATGTCATGGAGTCCCCTCTAATCTATACATAGTACAGTCATGGAGTCTCCTCTAATCTATACATATTAATGTCATGGAGTCCCCTCTAATCTATACATATTAATATCATGAAGTCCCCTCTAATCTATACATATTAATGTCATGGAATCACCTCTAATCTATACATATTAATGTCATGGAGTCCCCTCTAATCTATACATATTACACTCATGGAATCACCTCTAATCTATACATATTAATGTCATGGAGTCCCCTCTAATCTATACATAGTACAGTCATGGAGTCCCCTGTAATCTATACACATTACTGTCATGGAGACCCCTCTAATCTATACATATTAATGTCATGGAGTCTCCTCTAATCTATACATATTACTGTCTTGGAGTCCTCTCTAATCTACACATATTAATGTCACGGATCCCATCTAATCTATACATATTACTGTCATGGAGTCCTCTCTAATCTACACATATTACTCTAATGTAGTCCCCTCTAATCTATACATATTACTCTACTGGAGTCCCCTCTAATCTATACATATTAATGTCATGGAGTCCTCTCTAATCTATACATATTACACTCATGGAATCAGCTCTAATATATACATATTAATGTCATGGAGTCCCCTCTAATCTATACATAGTACAGTCATGGAGTCCCCTGTAATCTATACACATTACTGTCATGGAGACCCCTCTAATCTATACATATTACTGTCATGGAGCCCCATCTAATCTATACATATTACTCTAATGTAGTCCCCTCTAATCTATACATATTACTCTAATGGAGTCCCCTCTAATCTATACATATTAATGTCATGGAGTCCTCTCTAATCTATACATATTACTCTAATGGAGTCCCCTCTAATCTATACATATTAATGTCATGTAGTCCCCTCTAATCTATACATATTAATGTCATGGAGTCTCCTCTAATCTATACATATTAATGTCATGTAGTCCCCTCTAATCTATACATATTAATGTCATGGAGTCCTCTCTAATCTACACATATTACTGTCAAAAAGTCTTCTCTAATCTATACATATTACTGTCATGGAGTCTCCTCTAATCTATACATATTAATATCATGGAGTCCTCTCTAATCTATACATATTAATGTCATGGAGTCACCTCTAATCTATACATATTACTGTCATGGAGTCCTCTCTAATCTATACATATTACTGTCAAAAAGTCTCCTCTAATCTATATATATTATTGTCATGGAGTCCCCTCTGAACTATACATATTATTGTCATGGAGTCCTCTCTAATCTATACATATTAATATCATGGAGTCACCTCTAATCTATACATATTACTGTCATGGAGCCCCCTCTAATCTATACATATTAATATCATGGAGTCCTCTCTAATCTATACATATTAATGTCATGGAGTCACCTCTAATCTATACATATTAATATCATGGAGTCCTCTCTAATCTATACATATTACTGTCATGGAGCCCCCTCTAATCGATACATATTACTGTCATGGAGTCCTCTCTAATCTATACATATTACTGTCATGGAGTCTCCTCTAATCTATACATATTAATGTCATGGAGTCCCCTCTAATCTATACATATTACTGTCATGGAGTCCTCTCTAATCTATACATATTAATGTCATGGAGTCACCTCTAATCTATACATATTACTGTCATGGAGCCCCCTCTATTCTATACATATTAATATCATGGAGTCCTCTCTAATCTATACATATTACTGTCATGGAGTCCTTTCTAATCTATACATATTAATATCATGGAGTCCTCTCTAATCTATACATATTAATGTCATGGAGTCACCTCTAATCTATACATATTACTGTCATGGAGTCCTCTCTAATTTATACATATTACTGTCATGGAGTCTCCTCTAATCTATACATATTAATGTCATGGAGTCCCCTCTAATCTATACATATTACTGTCATGGAGTCCCCTCTAATCTACACATATAACAGTCATGGAGTCTCCTCAAATCTATACATATTACTGTCATGGAGTCTTCTCTAATCTACATATATTACTGTCATGGAGTCTCCTCTAATCTATACATATTAATGTCATGTAGTCCGCTCTAATCTTTACATGTTAATGTCATGGAGTCCTCTCTAATCTACAAATATTACTGTCATGGAGTCCTCACTAATCTTTACATATTAATATCATGGAGTCCCCTCTAATCTATACATATTACTGTCATGGAGTCCCATCTAATCTATACATATTACTGTCATGGAGTCCCCTCTGATCTTTACATATTAATGTCATGGAGTCCCCTCTAATCTATACATATTAATGTCATGGAGTCCTCTCTAATCTATACATATTAATGTCATGGAGTCCTCTCTAATCTATACATATTACTGTCATGGAGTCCTCTCTAATCTATACATATTAATGTCATGGAATCACCTTTAATCTATACATATTAATGTCATGGAGTCCTCTCTAATCTACACATATTACTGTCAAAAAGTCTTCTCTAATCTATACATATTAATGTCATGGAGTCCCCTCTAATCTATACATAGTACAGTCATGGACCCCCCTGTAATCTATACATATTACTGTCATGGAGACCCCTCTAATCTATACATATTAATTTCATGGAGTCTCCTCTAATCTATACATATTACTGTCATGGAGCCCCATCTAATCTATACATATTACTGTCATGGAGTCCTCTCTAATCTACACATATTAATGTCATGGAGTCCCCTCTAATCTATACATATTACTGTCATGGAGCCCCATCTAATCTATACATATTACTGTCATGGAGTCCTCTCTAATCTACACATATTAATGTCATGGAGTACTCTCTAATCTATACATATTACTGTCATGGAGCCCCATCTAATCTATACATATTACTGTCATGGAGTCCTCTCTAATCTACACATATTAATGTCATGGAGTACTCTCTAATCTATACATATTACTCTAATGGAGTCCCCTCTAATCTATACATATTAATGTCATGTAGTCCCCTCTAATCTATACATATTAATGTCATGGAGTCTCCTCTAATCTATACATATTAATGTCATGTAGTCCCCTCTAATCTATACATATTGATGTCATGGAGTCCTCTCTAATCTACACATGTTACTGTCAAAAAGTCTTCTCTAATCTATACATATTACTGTCATGGAGTCTCCTCAAATCTATACATATTAATATCATGGAGTCCTCTCTAATGTATACATATTAATGTCATGGAGTCACCTCTAATCTATACATATTACTGTCATGGAGTCCTCTCTAATCTATACATATTACTGTCAAAAAGTCTCCTCTAATCTATATATATTATTGTCATGGAGTCCCCTCTGAACTATACATATAATTGTCATGGAGTCCCCTCTTATCTATACATATTAATGTCATGGAGTCCCCTCTAATCTATACATATTAATATCATGGAGTCCTCTCTAATCTATACATATTAATGTCATGGAGTCACCTCTAATCTATACATATTACTGTCATGGAGTCCCCTCTAATCTATACATATTAATATCATGGAGTCCTCTCTAATCTATACATATTAATGTCATGGAGTCACCTCTAATCTATACATATTACTGTAATGGAGTCCCCCTCTAATCTATACATATTACTGTCATGGAGTCCTCTCTAATCTATACATATTACTGTCATGGAGTCCCCTTCTAATCTATACATATTACTGTCATGGAGTCCCCTCTAATCTATACATATTACTGTCATGGAGTACTCTCTAATACATACATATTACTGTCATGGAGTCCTCTCTAATCTATACATATTAATGTCATGGAGTCACCTCTAATCTATACATATTACTGTCATGGAGTCCCCTCTAATCTATACATATTAATGTCATGGAGTCCCCTCTAATCTATACATATTAATGTCATGGAGTCTCCTCTAATCTATACATATTATATCATGGAGTCCTCTCTAATCTATACATATTAATGTCATGGAGTCACCTCTAATCTATACATATTACTGTCATGGAGTCCTTTCTAATCTATACATATTATTTTATCATGGAGTCCTCTCTAATCTATACATATTAATGTCATGGAGTCACCTCTAATCTATACATATTACTGTCATGGAGTCCCTCTAATCTATACATATTAATGTCATGTAGTCCCCTCTAATCTATACATATTACTGTCATGGAGTCCCCTCTAATCTACACATATTACTGTCATGGAGTCTTCTCTAATCTACATATATTACTGTCATGGAGTCTCCTGTAATCTATACATATTAATGTCATGTAGTCCGCTCTAATCTTTACATGTTAATATCATGTAGTCCGCTCTTATCTATACATATTACTGTCATGGAGTCCTCTTTAATCTATACATATTAATATCAGGATCCCCTCTAATCTATACATATTAATGTCATGGAGTCCCCTCTAATCTATACATATTAATATAATGGAGTGCCCTCTAATCTATACATATTACTGTCACGGAGTCTCCTCTAATCTATACATATTACTGTCATGTAGTCCCCTCTATTCTGTACATATTAGTGTCATGGAGTCCCCTCTAATCTGTACATATTACTGTCATGGAGTCTCCTCTAATCTATACATATTACTGTCATGGAGTCCCCTCTAATCTATACATATTAATGTAATGTAGTCCCCTCTAATCTATACATATTACTGTCATGGAGTCCCCTCTAATCTATACATATTAATGCCATGGAGTCCCCTCCTATCTATACATATTAATGTCATGGAGTCTCCTCTAATCTATACATATTACTGTCACTGAGTCTCCTCTAATCTATACATATTACTGTCATGGAGTCCTCTCTAATCTATACATATTACTGCCATAGATTCCCCTCTAATCTATACATATTACTGTCATGGAGTCCCCTCTAATCTATACATATTACTGCCATAGATTCCCCTCTAATTTATACATATTAATGTCATGGAGACCCCTCTAATCTATACATATTACTGTCATGGAGTCCCCTCTAATCTATACATATTAATATAATGGAGTCTCCTCTAATCTATACATATTACTGTCATGGAGTCCCCTCTAATCTATACATATTACTGTCACGGAGTCCCCTCTAAACTATACATATTACTGTCATGGAGTCCCGTCTAATCTATACATATTAATGTCTTGGAGTCCCCTCTAATCTATACATATTAATGTCATGGAGTCCCCTCTAATCTATACATATTAATGTCATGGAGTCCTCTCTAATCTATACATATTAATGTCATGGAGTCCCCTCTAATCTATACATATTAATGTAATTAGGTCCCCTCTAATCTATACATATTACTGTCATGGAGTCCCCTCTAATCTATACATTTTAATGTAATGGAGTCCCCTCTAATCTATACATATTACTGTCATGGAGTCTCCTCTAATCTATACATATTACTGTCATGGAGTCCCCTCTAATCTATACATATTAATGTAATGGAGTCCCCTCTAATCTATACATATTACTGTCATGGAGTCCCCTCTAATCTATACATATTACTGTCACGGAGTCTCCTCTAATCTATACATATTACTGTCATGGAGTCCTCTCTAATCTATACATATTACTGCCATAGATTCCCCTCTAATCTATACATATTACTGTCATGGAGTCCCCTCTAATCTATACATATTACTGCCATAGATTCCCCTCTAATCTATACATATTAATGTCATGGAGTCCCCTCTAATCTATACATATTAATGTAATTAGGTCCCCTCTAATCTATACATATTACTGTCATGGAGTCCCCTCTAATCTATACATATTAATGTAATGGAGTCCCCTCTAATCTATACATATTACTGTCATGGAGTCTCCTCTAATCTATACATATTACTGTCATGGAGTCCCCTCTAATCTATACATATTAATGTAATTAGGTCCCCTCTAATCTATACATATTACTGTCATGGAGTCCTCTCTAATCTATACATATTACTGTCACGGAGTCTCCTCTAATCTATACATATTACTGTCATGGAGTCCTCTCTAATCTATACATATTACTGCCATAGATTCCCCTCTAATCTATACATATTAATGTCATGGAGTCCCCTCTAATCTATACATATTATTGTCATGGAGTCTCCTCTAATCTATACATATTAATGTCATGGAGTCTCCTCTAATCTATACATATTACTGTCATGGAGTCCCCTCTAATCTATACATATTAATGTCATGGAGTCCGCTCTAATCTTTACATATTAATGTCATGGAGTCCCCTCTATTCTGTACATATTAGTGTCATGGAGTCCCCTCTAATCTGTACATATTACTGTCATGGAGTCTCCTCTAATCTATACATATTACTGTCATGGAGTCCCCTCTAATCTATACATATTAATGTAATGGAGTCCCCTCTAATCTATACATATTACTGTCATGGAGTCCCCTCTAATCTATACATATTACTGTCATGGAGTCCTCTCTAATCTATACATATTACTGCCATAGATTCCCCTCTAATCTTTACATATTACTGTCATGGAGTCCCCTCTAATCTATACATATTACTGTCATGGAGTCCCCTCTAATCTATACATATTAATATAATGGAGTCCCCTCTAATCTATACATATTACTGTCATGGAGTCCCCTCTAATCTATACATATTAATATAATGGAGTCCCCTCTAATCTATACATATTACTGTCACGGAGTCCCCTCTAATCTATACATATTACTGTCATGGAGTCCCCTCTAATCTATACATATTACTGTCATGGCGTCCCCTCTAATCTGTACATATTACTGTCATGGAGTCTCCTCTAATCTATACATATTACTGCCATAGATTCCCCTCTAATCTATACATATTACTGTCATGGAGTCCCCTCTAATCTATACATATTACTGCCATAGATTCCCCTCTAATCTATACATATTAATGTCATGGAGACCCCTCTAATCTATACATATTACTGTCATGGAGTCCCCTCTAATCTATACATATTAATATAATGGAGTCTACTCTAATCTATACATATTACTGTCATGGAGTCCCCTCTAATCTATACATATTACTGTCACGGAGTCCCCTCTAATCTATACATATTACTGTCATGGAGTCCCCTCTAATCTATACATATTAATGTCTTGGAGTCCCCTCTAATCTATACATATTAATGTCATGGAGTCCCCTCTAATCTATACATATTAATGTCATGGAGTCCTCTCTAATCTATACATATTAATGTCATGGAGTCCCCTCTAATCTATACATATTAATGTAATTAGGTCCCCTCTAATCTATACATATTACTGTCATGGAGTCCCCTCTAATCTATACATATTAATGTAATGGAGTCCCCTCTAATCTATACATATTACTGTCATGGAGTCCCCTCTAATCTATACATATTACTGTCAAGGAGTCCCCTCTAATCTATACATATTACTGTCATGGAGTCCCCTCTAATCTATACATATTAATGTAATTAGGTCCCCTCTAATCTATACATATTACTGTCATGGAGTCCCCTCTAATCTATACATATTACTGTCTTGGAGTCCCCTCTAATCTATACATATTACTGTCACGGAGTCTCCTCTAATCTATACATATTACTGTCATGGAGTCCTCTCTAATCTATACATATTAATGTCATGGAGTCCCCTCTAATCAATACATATTACTTTCAGGGAGTCCCCTCTAATCTATACATATTAATGTCATGAAGTCCCCTCTAATCTATACATATTAATGTCATGGAGTCCCCTCTAATCAATACATATTACTTTCAGGGAGTCCCCTCTAATTTATACATATTAATGTCATGGAGTCCCCTCTAATCTATACATATTACTGTCACGGAGTCTCCTCTAATCCATACATATTACTGTCATGGAGTCCTCTCTAATCTATACATATTACTGTCATGGGGTCCCCTCTAATCCTATACATATTAATGTCATGGAGCCCCATCTAATCTATACATATTAATGTCATGGAGTCTCTTCTAATCTATACATATTAATGTCATGGGGTCCCCTCTAATCTATACATATTACTGTCATGGAGTCCTCTCTAATCTATACATATTACTGTCATGGGGTCCCCTCTAATCTATACATATTAATGTCATGGAGCCCCATCTAATCTATACATATTACTGTCATGGAGTCTCCTCTAATCTATACATATTAATGTCATGGAGTCACCTCTAATCTATACATATTAATGTCATGGAGTCCCCTCTTATCTATACATATTACTGTCATGGAGTCTCCTCTAAATCTACACATATTAATGCCATGGAGTCCTCTCTAATCTATACATATTAATGTCATGGAGTCCCCTCTAATCTATATATATATTAATGTCATGGAGTCCTCTCTAATCTATACATATTAATGTCACGGAGTCCCCTCTAATCTATACATATTACTGTCATGGAGTCTTCTCTAATCTATACATATTACTGTCATGGAGTCTTCTCTAATCTATACATATTAATATCATGGAGTCCCCTCTAATCTATACATATTAATGTCATGGACTCCTCTCTAATCTATACATATTACTGTCATGGACTCCTCTCTAATCTATACATATTACTGTCATGGAGTCTCCTCTAATCTATACATATTAATGTCATGGAGTCCCCTCTAATCTATACATATTACTGTCATGGAGTCTTCTCTAATCTATACATATTACTGTCATGGAGTCCCCTCTAATCTATACATATTATTGTCATGGAGTCCTCTCTAATCTACCCATATTACCTTCATGGAGTTCCCTCTAATCTATACATATTACTGTCATGGAGTCCCCTCTAATCTATACATATTAATGTCATGGAGTCCCCTCTAATCTATACATATTAATGCCATGGAGTCTCCTCTAATCTATACATATTAATGTCATGGAGTCCCCTCTAATCTATACATATTACTGTCATGGAGTCCCCTCTAATCTATACATATTAATGTCATGGAGTCCTCTCTAATCTATACATATTACTGTCATGGAGTCCTCTCTAATCTATACATATTACTGTCACGGAGTCTCCTCTAATCTATACATATTACTGCCATAGATTCCCCTCTAATCTATACATATTAATGTCATGGAGTCCCCTCTAATCTATACATATTACTGTAATAAAGTCCCCTCTAATCTATACATATTAATGTAATGGAGTCCCCTCTAATCTATACATATTAATGTCATGGAGTCCTCTCTAATCTATACATATTACTGTCATGGAGTCCCCTCTAATCTATACATATTACTGTCACGGAGTCTCCTCTAATCTATACATATTACTGCCATAGATTCCCCTCTAATCTATACATATTAATGTCATGGAGTCTCCTCTAATCTATACATATTAATGTCATGTAGTCCCCTCTATTCTGTACATATTAGTGTCATGGAGTCCCCTCTAATCTGTACATATTACTGTCATGGAGTCTCCTCTAATCTATACATATTACTGTCATGGAGTCCCCTCTAATCTATACATATTAATGTAATGTAGTCCCCTCTAATCTATACATATTACTGTCATGGAGTCCCCTCTAATCTATACATATTAATGCCATGGAGTCCCCTCCTATCTATACATATTAATGTCATGGAGTCTCCTCTAATCTATACATATTACTGCCATAGATTCCCCTCTAATCTATACATATTACTGTCATGGAGTCCCCTCTAATCTATACATATTACTGCCATAGATTCCCCTCTAATCTATACATATTAATGTCATGGAGACCCCTCTAATCTATACATATTACTGTCATGGAGTCCCCTCTAATCTATACATATTAATATAATGGAGTCCCCTCTAATCTATACATATTACTGTCATGGAGTCCCCTCTAATCTATACATATTACTGTCACGGAGTCCCCTCTAATCTATACATATTACTGTCATGGAGTCCCCTCTAATCTATACATATTAATGTCTTGGAGTCCCCTCTAATCTATACATATTAATGTCATGGAGTCCCCTCTAATCTATACATATTAATGTCATGGAGTCCTCTCTAATCTATACATATTAATGTCATGGAGTCCCCTCTAATCTATACATATTAATGTAATTAGGTCCCCTCTAATCTATACATATTACTGTCATGGAGTCCCCTCTAATCTATACATATTAATGTAATGGAGTCCCCTCTAATCTATACATATTACTGTCATGGAGTCTCCTCTAATCTATACATATTACTGTCATGGAGTCCCCTCTAATCTATACATATTAATGTAATGGAGTCCCCTCTAATCTATACATATTACTGTCATGGAGTCCCCTCTAATCTATACATATTACTGTCACGGAGTCTCCTCTAATCTATACATATTACTGCCATAGATTCCCCTCTAATCTATACATATTACTGTCATGGAGTCCCCTCTAATCTATACATATTACTGCCATAGATTCCCCTCTAATCTATACATATTAATGTCATGGAGTCCCCTCTAATCTATACATATTAATGTAATTAGGTCCCCTCTAATCTATACATATTACTGTCATGGAGTCCCCTCTAATCTATACATATTAATGTAATGGAGTCCCCTCTAATCTATACATATTACTGTCATGGAGTCTCCTCTAATCTATACATATTACTGTCATGGAGTCCCCTCTAATCTATACATATTAATGTAATTAGGTCCCCTCTAATCTATACATATTACTGTCATGGAGTCCTCTCTAATCTATACATATTACTGTCACGGAGTCTCCTCTAATCTATACATATTACTGTCATGGAGTCCTCTCTAATCTATACATATTACTGCCATAGATTCCCCTCTAATCTATACATATTAATGTCATGGAGTCCCCTCTAATCTATACATATTAATGTCATGAAGTCCCCTCTAATCTATACATATTAATATAATGGAGTGCCCTCTAATCTATACATATTACTGTCACGGAGTCTCCTCTAATCTATACATATTACTGTCATGTAGTCCCCTCTATTCTGTACATATTAGTGTCATGGAGTCCCCTCTAATCTGTACATATTACTGTCATGGAGTCTCCTCTAATCTATACATATTACTGTCATGGAGTCCCCTCTAATCTATACATATTAATGTAATGTAGTCCCCTCTAATCTATACATATTACTGTCATGGAGTCCCCTCTAATCTATACATATTAATGCCATGGAGTCCCCTCCTATCTATACATATTAATGTCATGGAGTCTCCTCTAATCTATACATATTACTGTCACTGAGTCTCCTCTAATCTATACATATTACTGTCATGGAGTCCTCTCTAATCTATACATATTACTGCCATAGATTCCCCTCTAATCTATACATATTACTGTCATGGAGTCCCCTCTAATCTATACATATTACTGCCATAGATTCCCCTCTAATCTATACATATTAATGTCATGGAGACCCCTCTAATCTATACATATTACTGTCATGGAGTCCCCTCTAATCTATACATATTAATATAATGGAGTCTCCTCTAATCTATACATATTACTGTCATGGAGTCCCCTCTAATCTATACATATTACTGTCACAGAGTCCCCTCTAAACTATACATATTACTTTCATGGAGTCCCCTCTAATCTATACATATTAATGTCTTGGAGTCCCCTCTAATCTATACATATTAATGTCATGGAGTCCCCTCTAATCTATACATATTAATGTCATGGAGTCCTCTCTAATCTATACATATTAATGTCATGGAGTCCCCTCTAATCTATACATATTAATGTAATTAGGTCCCCTCTAATCTATACATATTACTGTCATGGAGTCCCCTCTAATCTATACATTTTAATGTAATGGAGTCCCCTCTAATCTATACATATTACTGTCATGGAGTCTCCTCTAATCTATACATATTACTGTCATGGAGTCCCCTCTAATCTATACATATTAATGTAATGGAGTCCCCTCTAATCTATACATATTACTGTCATGGAGTCCCCTCTAATCTATACATATTACTGTCACGGAGTCTCCTCTAATCTATACATATTACTGTCATGGAGTCCTCTCTAATCTATACATATTACTGCCATAGATTCCCCTCTAATCTATACATATTACTGTCATGGAGTCCCCTCTAATCTATACATATTACTGCCATAGATTCCCCTCTAATCTATACATATTAATGTCATGGAGTCCCCTCTAATCTATACATATTAATGTAATTAGGTCCCCTCTAATCTATACATATTACTGTCATGGAGTCCCCTCTAATCTATACATATTAATGTAATGGAGTCCCCTCTAATCTATACATATTACTGTCATGGAGTCTCCTCTAATCTATACATATTACTGTCATGGAGTCCCCTCTAATCTATACATATTAATGTAATTAGGTCCCCTCTAATCTATACATATTACTGTCATGGAGTCCTCTCTAATCTATACATATTACTGTCACGGAGTCTCCTCTAATCTATACATATTACTGTCATGGAGTCCTCTCTAATCTATACATATTACTGCCATAGATTCCCCTCTAATCTATACATATTAATGTCATGGAGTCTCCTCTAATCTATACATATTAATGTCATGAAGTCCCCTCTAATCTATACATATTAATGTCATGGAGTCCCCTCTAATCTATACATATTACTTTCAGGGAGTCCCCTCTAATCTATACATATTAATGTCATGGAGTCCCCTCTAATCTATACATATTACTGTCACGGAGTCTCCTCTAATCTATACATATTACTGTCATGGAGTCCTCTCTAATCTATACATATTACTGTCATGGGGTCCCCTCTAATCCTATACATATTAATGTCATGGAGCCCCATCTAATCTATACATATTACTGTCATGGGGTCTTCTCTAATCTATACATATTACTGTCATGGAGTCCCCTCTAATCTATACATATTAATGTCATGGAGTCTCTTCTAATCTATACATATTAATGACATGGGGTCCCCTCTAATCTATACATATTACTGTCATGGAGTCCACTCTAATCTATACATATTACTGTCATGGGGTCCCCTCTAATCTATACATATTAATGTCATGGAGCCCCATCTAATCTATACATATTACTGTCATGGAGTCACCTCTAATCTATACATATTAATGTCATGGAGTCCCCTCTTATCTATACATATTACTGTCATGGAGTCACCTCTAATCTATACATATTACTGTCATGGAGTCACCTCTAATCTATACATATTAATGTCATGGAGTCCCCTCTTATCTATACATATTACTGTCATGGAGTCTCCTCTAAATCTACACATATTAATTTCATGGAGTCCTCTCTAATCTATACATATTACTGTCATGGAGTCTCCTCTAATCTATACATATTAATGTCATGGAGTCCCCTCTAATCTATACATATTACTGTCAAGTAGTCTTCTCTAATCTATACATATTACTGTCATGGAGTCTTCTCTAATCTATACATATTAATGTCATGGAGTCCCCTCTAATCTATACATATTAATGTCATGGACTCCTCTCTAATCTATACATATTACTGTCATGGACTCCTCTCTAATCTATACATATTACTGTCATGGAGTCTCCTCTAATCTATACATATTAATGTCATGGAGTCCCCTCTAATCTATACATATTACTGTCATGGAGTCTTCTCTAATCTATACATATTACTGTCATGGAGTCCCCTCTAATCTATACATATTATTGTCATGAAGTCCTCTCTAATCTATCCATATTACCTTCATGGAGTTCCCTCTAATATATACATATTACTGTCATGGAGTCCCCTCTAATCTATACATATTACTGTCATGGAGTCCCCTCTAATCTATACATATTAATGTCATGGAGTCCTCTCTAATCTATACATATTACTGTCATGGAGTCCTCTCTAATCTATACATATTACTGTCACGGAGTCTCCTCTAATCTATACATATTACTGCCATAGATTCCCCTCTAATCTATACATATTAATGTCATGGAGTCCCCTCTAATCTATACATATTACTGTCATGGAGTCCCCTCTAATCTATACATATTAATGTCATGGAGTCCCCTCTAATCTATACATATTAATGTCATGGAGTCCTCTCTAATCTATACATATTAATGTCATGGAGTCCCCTCTAATCTATACATATTACTGTCACGGAGTCTCCTCTAATCTATACATATAACTGTCATGGAGTCCCCTCTAATCTATACATATTACTGTCACGGAGTCTCCTCTAATCTATACATATTACTGTCATGGAGTCCCCTCTAATCTATACATATTAATGTCATGGAGTCCCCTCTAATCTATACATATTACTGTCATGGAGTCCCCTCTAATCTATACATATTAATGTCATGGAGCCCCATCTAATCTATACATATTACTGTCATGGAGTCTCCTCTAATCTATACATATTACTGTCATGGAGTCACCTCTAATCTATACATATTACTGTCATGGAGTCACCTCTAATCTATACATATTACTGTCATGGAGTCCCCTCTAATCTATACATATTAATGTCATGGAGTCCCCTCTTATCTATACATATTACTGTCATGGAGTCTCCTCTAAATCTACACATATTAATGTCATGGAGTCTTCTCTAATCTATACATATTACTGTCATGGAGTCTCCTCTAATCTATACATATTAATGTCATGGAGTCTTCTCTAATCTATACATATTAATGTCATGGAGTCCCCTCTAATCTATACATATTAATGTCATGGAGTCCTCTCTAATCTATACATATTACTGTCATGGAGTCCCCTCTAATCTATACATATTACTGTCACGGAGTCTCCTCTAATCTATACATATTAATGTCATGGAGTCCTCTCTAATCTATACATATTACTGCCATAGATTCCCCTCTAATCTATACATATTAATGTCATGGAGTCCCCTCTAATCTATACATATTACTGTCATGGAGTCCCCTCTAATCTATACATATTAATGTCATGGAGTCCCCTCTAATCTATACATATTAATGTCATGGAGTCCCCTCTAATCTATACATATTACTGTCATGGAGTCCCCTCTAATCTATACATATTAATGTCATGGAGTCCCCTCTAATCTATACATATTAATGTCATGGAGTCCCCTCTAATCTATACATATTAATGCCATGGAGTCTCCTCTAATCTATACATATTAATGTCATGGAGTCCCCTCTAATCTATACATATTACTGTCATGGAGTCCCCTCTAATCTATACATATTAATGTCATGGAGTCCTCTCTAATCTATACATATTACTGTCATGGAGTCCTCTCTAATCTATACATATTACTGTCACGGAGTCTCCTCTAATCTATACATATTACTGCCATAGATTCCCCTCTAATCTATACATATTAATGTCATGGAGTCCCCTCTAATCTATACATATTAATGTCATGGAGTCCCCTCTAATCTATACATATTAATGTCATGGAGTCCTCTCTAATCTATACATATTACTGTCACGGAGTCCCCTCTAATCTATACATATTACTGTCACGGAGTCTCCTCTAATCTATACATATTACTGTCACGGAGTCTCCTCTAATCTATACATATTAATGTCATGGAGTCCTCTCTAATCTATACATATTACTGCCATAGATTCCCCTCTAATCTATACATATTAATGTCATGGAGTCCCCTCTAATCTATACATATTACTGTCATGGAGTCCCCTCTAATCTATACATATTACTGTCATGGAGTCCCCTCTAATCTATACATATTAATGTCATGGAGCCCCATCTAATCTATACATATTACTGTCATGGAGTCTCCTCTAATCTATACATATTACTGTCATGGAGTCACCTCTAATCTATACATATTACTGTCATGGAGTCACCTCTAATCTATACATATTACTGTCATGGAGTCCCCTCTAATCTATACATATTAATGTCATGGAGTCCCCTCTTATCTATACATATTACTGTCATGGAGTCTCCTCTAAATCTACACATATTAATGTCATGGAGTCCTCTCTAATCTATACATATTACTGTCATGGAGTCTCCTCTAATCTATACATATTAATGTCATGGAGTCTTCTCTAATCTATACATATTAATGTCATGGAGTCCCCTCTAATCTATACATATTACTGTCACGGAGTCTCCTCTAATCTATACATATTACTGTCATGGAGTCCCCTCTAATCTATACATATTATTGTCATGGAGTCCCCTCTAATCTATACATATTAATGTCATGGAGTCCCCTCTAATCTATACATATTAATGTCATGGAGTCCCCTCTAATCTATACATATTACTGTCATGGAGTCCCCTCTAATCTATACATATTAATGTCATGGAGTCCCCTCTAATCTATACATATTAATGTCATGGAGTCCCCTCTAATCTATACATATTAATGCCATGGAGTCTCCTCTAATCTATACATATTAATGTCATGGAGTCCCCTCTAATCTATACATATTACTGTCATGGAGTCCCCTCTAATCTATACATATTAATGTCATGGAGTCCTCTCTAATCTATACATATTACTGTCATGGAGTCCTCTCTAATCTATACATATTACTGTCACGGAGTCTCCTCTAATCTATACATATTACTGCCATAGATTCCCCTCTAATCTATACATATTAATGTCATGGAGTCCCCTCTAATCTATACATATTAATGTCATGGAGTCCCCTCTAATCTATACATATTAATGTCATGGAGTCCTCTCTAATCTATACATATTACTGTCATGGAGTCCCCTCTAATCTATACATATTACTGTCACGGAGTCTCCTCTAATCTATACATATTAATGTCATGGAGTCCTCTCTAATCTATACATATTACTGCCATAGATTCCCCTCTAATCTATACATATTAATGTCATGGAGTCCCCTCTAATCTATACATATTACTGTCATGGAGTCCCCTCTAATCTATACATATTAATGTCATGGAGTCCCCTCTAATCTATACATATTAATGTCATGGAGTCCCCTCTAATCTATACATATTACTGTCATGGAGTCCCCTCTAATCTATACATATTAATGTCATGGAGTCCCCTCTAATCTATACATATTAATGTCATGGAGTCCCCTCTAATCTATACATATTAATGCCATGGAGTCTCCTCTAATCTATACATATTAATGTCATGGAGTCCCGTCTAATCTATACATATTACTGTCATGGAGTCCCCTCTAATCTATACATATTAATGTCATGGAGTCCTCTCTAATCTATACATATTACTGTCATGGAGTCCTCTCTAATCTATACATATTACTGTCACGGAGTCTCCTCTAATCTATACATATTACTGCCATAGATTCCCCTCTAATCTATACATATTAATGTCATGGAGTCCCCTCTAATCTATACATATTAATGTCATGGAGTCCCCTCTAATCTATACATATTAATGTCATGGAGTCCTCTCTAATCTATACATATTACTGTCATGGAGTCCCCTCTAATCTATACATATTACTGTCACGGAGTCTCCTCTAATCTATACATATTACTGTCACGGAGTCTCCTCTAATCTATACATATTAATGTCATGGAGTCCTCTCTAATCTATACATATTACTGCCATAGATTCCCCTCTAATCTATACATATTAATGTCATGGAGTCCCCTCTAATCTATACATATTACTGTCATGGAGTCCCCTCTAATCTATACATATTACTGTCATGGCTCAAAAACAACACTGCACATCACCAAAAGAACACCATACCCACAGTGACGCATGGTGGTGGCAGCATCATGCTTTGGGGCTGTTTTTCTTCAGCTGGAACTGGGGCCTTAGTTAAGAGAGGGAATTATGAACAGTTCCAAATACCAGTCAATATTGGCACAAAACCTTCAGGCTTCTGCTAGAAAGCTGAACATGAAGAGGAACTTCATCTTTCAGCATGACAACGACCCAAAGCATACATCCAAATCAACAAAGGAATGGCTTCACCAGAAGAAGATTAAAGTTTTGGAATGGCCCAGCCAGAGCCCAGACCTGAATCAGATTGAAAATCTGTGGGGTGATCTGAAGAGGGCTGTGCCCAGGAGATGCCCTCGCAATCTGACAGATTTGGAGTGTCTTTGCAAAGAAGAGTGGGCAAATCTTGCCAAGTCAAAATGTGCCATGCTGATAGACTCATACCCAAAAAGACTGAGTGCTGTAATAAAATCACAAGGGGCTTCAACAAAGTATTAGTTTAAGGGTGTGCAGACTTATGCAACCATATTATTTTATTTTTATATTTTTCTTCTCTCCACCTAAAAGATTTCAGTTTGTTTTTCAATTGAGTTGTACAGTTTATAGGTCACATTAAAGGTGGATAAAGTTCTGAAATGATTTATCTTTGTCTCATTTTTTTACAGCACAGAAACCTGACATTTTAACAGGGGTGTGTAGACTTTTTATATCCCTGTACTTAGGTTTTTTTGGGATCTTGTCATATTTGATGGGAAAAAAAATACCACAACTTGGGTTTCAAAATGAAAAATTAATTCAATAAATGTCCTTATTACCAATTACTAGTTAATCTACAAAGTGTTTATATCTGGACGTTACCACAATAAATGCAACAAATCCCCTTTCCATCCGCATGGCCTCAAATAGATTAGTTACATATTTTTTTTTAGAGTCCAGGCGCTTTTTTTCATGGTTTGTTTCCCTTTTTGCTCCATTTTTTGCTGTTCCACTTCCCCAAGCGTTGGGTAACCAGCTCCAATGTGCGTAATCGGGGGCCATTATGTAGTGCGGCTGGTGGGATCTCCCTTCTATTTTGGTACCACAAAGTTCCCCAAGACCCCCGCCCCTTGCCTCGCCGTGGTGCGCAATGTTTCTTAGTTACCCGTGGAAGCTCATCCTATAAATTTCTCCTCTCGTGGATTTTAGTAAAGTTTTATAAGTAAACTTTTTTCAGTGCTCAGATTTTAGTCATTTTGTGATCCTATTGCTGGGGCTTTAAATGCTTTGTAGTAATTACCCCGTATCGGAGCAACTGATTTTGTTGGTAATATAATTTGTTGTGGCCCCAAATCCATGTTCATTAATTAATTCATTATCTTTCATTTTGAATCTGTAACATCTGGGAAGTAATTATTGTCCCATCGGGCGTTATTGTGCTGAATGTCACCAATTTATTTGTAGCAAAATAACCGATATTTATTGGTAAATAGACAGAAGGAACGTGCCCCAAATCAGTATTAACATTTATAAACTTTACACTAACACTTATTTACTAATAAACCGCCATTTCATAGGGGTATTTAGGGTGTGGACTGCCCCAAACCCATTCAGATTTCTGAGCCCCCCACACCCAAATTACACCTCCTCCTTTCCTGTTATGAGCACGTCCTAAGATTGTCAAATATATATAGAAGCTTCATCATATAGTTTATATATATTTATATTATGTCAGAGCGTGCAGGTAGCGTGCCAGGTACTCACACACTTGGTGTTATTGACTCCTATGGGCACTTATAGTACTCCTTGTCTTTTTATGGGTTTCTTACTATATATAATCACCTTTCCTGCGCAATTTCAGTTATCATTATGTTAAAATATTTGTCTTTACCCCTGGTGATAACGATATACATAACAAAATATAAATAATGATATATACATACCAATATATAACCATAATGACATATATATAACAATATATAGACAGAGTATTATATATAACAATATACACGTAACAATATATAAATAATGATATAAAAATAACAATATATAAATAATGATATAAAAATAACAATATATAAATAATGATATAAAAATAACAATATATAAATAATGATATAAAAATAACAATATCTAACCATTATCATATACAAGTAACAGTATCACATATATAGTTGTGAGCATGCGGGCTGTTGCTAACGCTTGCGGGTTCGCGTAGCGAGGGCCGCAGTTGCTGGCAAGGAGCGCCAAAATTTACGTAGTTACGAAAGGAAAATACGAGACACGTTACGACCTTGCAATAATCGTCCGAAACCCGCGGACATGAAAACAGGAAAAACACAATAAATACACACAACAAATACATAAAAAGCTTACCCACAGCAAGGGGGGCACCGAGGACCTCGAAAACTGAAGTTACACCTCAATTTAACTCCAAATAAAAGAGTTTAGAGACCCGAAAATCACCTAAGCGAGAGAAAAAATGTCAGCCGGAAAAAACAAAAACGAGACTACAGCACTCTAAAGACGCAAAACACCACCAAACACCTACGGATTTCCCGAAAAAGACGTACGAGATACGAAAGCAAGGACGCAACCCGCGCGACCCCAAGATCATTAGAAACTCAATAAATATACATAACAAACAGATAAAAAGCTTACCCACAGCAAGGGGGGCACCCAGGACCTCTGCAAGTGAAGTTACACCTCCATTTAAGTACAAATTTCGGAGTTTAGACACACGAAAATCACCTAAGCGAGAGAAAAAATGGCCGCCGCACAAAACGAAAATGAGGCTAAAGGTCCCTAAACACACAAAACACCACCAAACACATATGGATATTCCGAAAAAGTTGGACAACATCCGAAAACAAGGACACTAAATCAGCTACAGCCGCGTACTACACATTAGCCGCCATTTTAGAACAATAACTTATACAATGCGGAAGTACACAGGTACGCTAACGGATTTGCCTCGTGCACTCAGCCTATAGCAGCTCCACAGCACAACAAAACAGATTGCCAGCTCTTCAGCACAATGCTTCCTGCATATATCACTTCACAACAGGGAAAATATATAAATTTCTTAATTACACTCCACAGCACTGATGCTGCAGCAACATGAAAACAGATTGCCAGCTCTTCAACACAATGCTTCCTTCATATATTACTTAACAATAGGGAAAGTAGATTAATTTATTAATGTATTATTTATTTTATTATTACACACCAAACAGCATTAGCTCACTTACAATTTCATTGCCGTCATTTTTTGACGGACAATATTCTAGTGTTATATATCACATATATAATTGTGAGCGTACGGGCCGTTGCTCACGCTTGCGGGCTCGCGCAGGGCCTCAGTTGCTGGGGCGCTCTATCCCAGCAACTGAGGCCCTTGCCCGCAGCGTACGGCCTGTTGCTCACGCTTGCGGGCTCGTGTAGCGAGCCTGCGGCCCTCGCGTAGGGCCGCGGGCAAGGGCCTCAGTTGCTGGGATGGAGCAGCCACCTCCTCCCCACAATGCCCCGGTTCGGGTTCCGGAGCGTTTATAACCCAGTGCGCATGCCTCCCTCGCAGTAGCGTTACGTATGTGAGTGCGCATCTGTTCCCGCCACTGACGTCTCTCTATTTTGAAGCTCCAGGACCATGGCAGACCCACGCGTCAGGCAGATCAAGATTAAAACTGGGGTGGTGAAGCGGTGAGTGGAGCTGGGGGAGGGTTGTGAGATAGAAGGGAGTCCTGGGCTAGTTTGTGGGGACCTCACAGGGGAAAAGGCCTCGCACTGCAGGAGCAGGTGAGGCGTAGCAGGCTGGGCCCTGAGATATCACATCTCCAGCCATCACTGGGGCCATAATGTGATACATTACATTGCTATTTTCTTATATGCGGTTTTTATTTCAAAAACTAAATATACAATAATCTCTTGGCTTTCCAGCTCTATATATATTGTATATTGTGTGTGTGTATTGTTTGTGTATATATAATGTGTGTGTATATTGTGTGTGTATCAACTGCGACCCTCGCAAACTTTACGTCGCAACGCAAACAACATACGAGACACCTTAACACACATTACGGACTCGCAAAAATCGCCCGCAACCCGCGGACATGAAAAAATGAAAAACACAATACATACACACAGCACATACATAAAAACCTTACCTACAGCAACAGGAAGCATCCAGGACCTCAAAAATGCAACTTACAGCTTCATTTCACTCAAAATAAAAGAGTTTAGACACTAAAAAAGTCTCTAAGCAAGAGAAAAAATGGCCTCCGAACAAAACCAAAACGAGGCTACAGCACTCTAACCACGCAAAACACCACAAGAAACACGCAAAACACCTACACCACCTGTGGAGCTGCTGTGTAAGCGTTATGAATGTGTGCAGTGTGTAGTGTGCGTGTACCTGTGTACTTCTGCATTGTATAAGTTATTGTTGTAAAATGGCGCCTTATGTGTGGTATGCGGCTGTGGCTGATTTTGCGTCCTTGATTTCGGATCTCGTACTTCTTTTCCGGAAAATCCGTATGTGTTTGGTGGTGTTTTGCGTCTTTAGACTGCTGTAGCCTCGTTTTTGTTTTTTTCGGTGGCCATTTTTTCTGTCGCTTAGGGGATTTTTGGGTGTCTAAACTCTTTAATTTGGAGTTAAATCGGGGTGTAACTTCAGTTTTCGAGGTCCTGGGTGCCCCCCTTGCTGTGGGTAAGCTTTTTATGTATTTGTTGTGTTTCTAATGTTTTTGATGTTTTCATGTGCGCGGATTTCGGCCATTTTTTGCAAGGTCGTAATGGGTTGTAACTCATCTCGTATTTTTGTTTCTTAACTCGCTTCGTGAGGGCCGCAGGCTTGCTGTGCGAGCCTGCAGCGTTAGCAACGGCCCGCATGCTCACAACTATAACTACTACCTAAAAGATTTCAGTTTGTTTTTTAATTGAGTTGTACAGTTTATAGGTCACCTTAAAGGTGGAAAAAGTTCTGAAATGATTTATCTTTGTCTCATTTTACATTTTAACAGGGGTGTGTAGACTTTTTATATCCACTGTATAACCATAATCATATATAAGTAACAATATATAATAATATATACATAACAATATATAACCATAATGACATAGATAGCAAGATATACATAAAAATATATAAACACTAGCGACTTGCCCGTCAAAAAATGACGCCAATAGACTTGTAAGGCAGGGAATGCTGTTTGCCACACAAAGTAAGTATTTTGGTTGTGTGAGTTACCTTCAGCGCTCATTGCGAGCCTCCCGGTTGGTTTATTTTTGCTTGGCGGGAACCCTTTGACGGTGATTGCAAGGTCTGCACTGATCCCCTTTTGGCGCTCATTGCAAGTCTCTCACCTGGTGTACTTTTGCTCCTCTGAGCACCCTTGGCGCTCCTTGTGAGGTGCGCGCTGAACACCTTTGCGATCCTGTTGCGTTTTTTTGTTGTTGTTTTCTGTATATGTATTTTTTATGATAATTAATTAATGAAATCATAAATGAATATACTTTACCTATTTGTAATCAATATATGCATTAAGCAATATGCTGAAGAGCTGACAATCAGTTTTCATGTTCCTGCAGCATACACTGTAGGTTTGCAGGGTTGTTGAGCTGAGGTGTAAGTGTCAGCAATGTGTGCAGTGTAAATAGGCTGCGTGCGCGAGGGGAAGCCGTTTGTTTAGCTGTGTACTTCCGCATTGTGTAATGTTTATGTTATTAGTTGCAAGTTAGTGTAAAATGGCGGAGATTGTGTATGCGTTACGCGGGTGTGGAGCATTTCTCGTCCTTCCTAATAGTGTATTTTATACCTCGTACGGTTATGGGCCGTAATTTTTTTCATGAAATTTTTTCCAAGTGCTACGGGTTTTGCAGTGTGAATTGTGTATATGATTTTTCTTTTGATGTGTAGTCCCGAGGGTCGTAGTTATGATGCGCAAGTCGTGCGGGGTCGTAGAGTGCCTTTGGCGCTCCCTGCCTAAGTCCTACGGGGTTGTAGGGAGGAGCGCATATGGCGCTCATCTCCACCAGATGCTGCGGGCTCGCTTTGTGTTACCAACGGATTTTGGCAAGCCCGCGCTGCTGAGAACTATATATGTGATAATAATATATATAACAATATATAACCACAATCATATGTAACAACATATAAACACGATGATACACAGATTCCAGACCGCGTCCTCACTGCCTCCTAGAATTACTTTTCACCACGGTGGTATTTTTCACAACATGATATTTATTCCTCTGGATTTCAGTAAATTCTCCGCCATATTGAGCAATATCTGATCCCAGGTCTGCGGTTTTTATGGCTCACATTGCGCCGTTTTACACATTTCTCCCCGGCACAAATACAATAACAATAACAAATATCTGAATTGTCCGACCAAAGGGCGAGGACACAATGTGACCTTCTAATGCTTATTTGTGACCCTGCCCCGGTGGGTTAAACAAAGCACTGTAGTTCAAGAAAAACTTCCCATGCTTGTACAGTATATAACATATTAATAACACTAGCAGCTATGAGCATACAAGACATTTTATAGAAAAGCCACTTGTTTTTCGAGACTAGTTCTTTCTTGTACCTTGCAGCCTGGGGGGCTGTGGCTTTCTTATCTATTGTGACGGGAGAGGTGGGGGCTGATATAAGAGAGATTGAGAGAAGGTGCATTTATTATCATGGGACCTTCCTTCACACATGCTCAGAGGCTGCTATCTGGCAAGGACAAATGCAAGCCCTGCTCTTCAGAAATGTAAATGCCCCTCTCACGCCCACCAATGTGTCATGGATGCCCCCAGTGTCCAAAAGAGACATCAAGCTCCTTTTCAAAAAAAACGTCATGGCTTTTCCTGCCTTTATACTCTTAGTCAGACACAGATATATTTCATTGTACGTGGTCCTTTAAGATGATTTCTATTCCTCAAGCTTTTCACTTGATTGTTTAATGTTCCGTCTCTAGATATAATTATATGTACACAGCACCCTGGGGGCATTGCTAGATGTAATGAGAGATTGTCTCGGATTCCAACGTGCGCCAACTATTATATCTATTTATTATTGCTCTTATATGAAGTAGTATCAGTGATATACTGCATGTGTTATGATGTTTTTTTATTGTTAAAGGGTTACATACCCCAGTTACATAGGATTATGAAAGATTACTATTTTATAATTTCACGTTTTATACCTGAGAGTGTGAGGTGGATGGGCGGCAAGCTGTGAACCTCCATATTGCAGCTTTTAGTGCATTCAGAATGGGCAATGGTTTCCTATTGGTCCATGTGAAGCTGAATCACATGACCATATGGATGTATATAAAGCCACAGGCAGTGATGTGTGCATTATAAAATGCAGTATGGAGTGTCACAGCTGGGTGTCTGCCCACCTTATAGCAGAGGAGGGAGGGGGCGAAAAGATGGTAATAATTAATAATGAATATAACTGAACTAATAAAAACTGCTGCTGAGACGTGGTCCCTGATAGGCTAGGACACTACACTGCACATCCAGCCCTACAGAGTCTGTGTCTGCATAAGATGTAGAGGACAGACCCATACAGGGACTATTTGTTTGATTTTAGGCAGTAAAAACAGAGCCTATAAGCACTTCTTAATAAAACAAAATTGTGTAATAGTAAATAGATATCCAGGGATATTATATACCTAGTAACACCCAGATACCTTCCATGTTCCTTTAAATCCAATACAGTAAGTACCCTGAAGCCCTATCAATATAACTTATAAATTCCCAGAGTATTTGCTCAGTGAGTCTCGGGTGGGCGCAGACACAGCACAGAAATATAACAAAGGACCCCCTACTGCTGGAACTAGGACCCCCAACCACTGCTGGACGCAGGCCCCCCAACCACTGCTGGACACAGGCCCCCCAACCACTGCTGGAACTAGGACCCCCAACCACTGCTGGAACTAGGACCCCCAACCACTGCTGGAAGCAGGCCCCCCAACCACTGCTGGAACTAGGACCCCCAACCACTGCTGGACGCAGGCCCTTCAACCACTGCTGGAACTAGGACCCCCGACCACTGCTGGACGCAAGCCCCCCAACCACTGCTGGAACTAGGACCCCCAACCACTGCTGGACGCAGAACCCCCAACCACTTCTGAACGCAGGCCCCCCAACCACTGCTGGACGCAGGCCCCTCAACCACGGCTGGAACTAGGACCCCCAACCACTGCTGGACGCAGGCCCCCCAACCACTGCTGGAACTAGGACCCCCTACCATTGCTGGACGCAGGCCCCCCAACCACTGCTGGAACTAGGACCCCCAACTACTTCTGGACACAGGCCCCCCAACCACTGCTGGACTCAGACCCCAAAACCACTGCTGGAACTAGGACCCCCAACCACTGCTGGATGCAGGCCCCCCAACCACTGCTGGAACTAGGACCCCCAACCACTTCTGGACGCAGGCCCCCCAACCACTGCTGGAACTAGGACGCCCAACTACTTAAGGACACAGGGCCCCCAACCACTTCTGAACACAGCCCCCCAAGCCACTGCTGGACTCAGACCCCAAAACCACTGTTGGAACTAGGACCCCAAACCCCTTCTGGACGCAGGCCCCCCAACCACTGCTGGAACTAGGATCCCCAACCACTGCTGGACGCAGGCCCCCCAACCACTGCTGGAACTAGGACCCCCAACCACTGCTGGAACTAGGACCCCCAACCACTGCTGGACGCAGGCCCCCAAACCACTGCTGGAACTAGGACCCCCAACCACTTCTGGACGCAAGCGCCCCAACCACTGCTGGAACTAGGACCCCCAACCACTGCTGGACGCAGGCTCCCCAACCACTGCTGGAACTAGGACCCCCAACCACTGCTGGACTCAGGCCCCCCAACCACTGCTGGAACTAGGACCCCCAACCACTGCTGGATGCAGGCCCCCCAACCACTGCTGGAACTAGGACCCCCAACTACTTCTGGACACAGGCCCCCCAACCACTGCTGGACTCAGACCCCAAAACCACTGCTGGAACTAGGACCCCCAACCACTGCTGGACGCAGGCCCCCCAACCACTGCTGAACGCAGGCCCCTCAACCACTTCTGGACGCAGGCCCCCAACCACTGCCAGACGTAGGACCCCCAACCACTGCCAGACACAAGCCCCTAACCATCTGGATGCAGGACCCCCAACCACTGCTGGACGCAGGACCCCCAACCACTGCTGGACACAGGACCCCCAACCACTGCTGGACGCAGGCCCCCCAACCACTGCTGGTTGCAGACCCCCAACCACTGCTAGACATCTTAGACCCACTTCAAAGTACGCTTGACTCATATATATGTAGCACTGATATATGAAATGGGACTGACCGCACACGCTACAATGTCTCACTCCCACTTCAAAGACCACTTATACAATTAATCATATATATTTATTGCTTACCTTTGAAGTGGGAACAATACAATTAGCTACTTATTATATAGTCTGTACATAGTCTGCTTTCAGACAGAACCAGAAATACAAAAAGCTGCGCAGTGACTCATGGATGTATGTTACTGGTCTCTGAAGTGGGATTAAGGAAATATTTGAACATTTAATTAAACGCACAAAGCCTCAGTGTCAGAGGGCTAGTGGGGATGGAGGAGGCTAGAAGGTACTGGAGGGCCGTGGGTGGGGCTGAGGAGGGGGAAGAAGGGGCTGAAAAGGGAATTGATGGGGGTTGTGGGAGCTGGTGAGGTCTTTAGGGGGCTAGAGGGGAAATTGAGTGGGCTGGAGGGGTTGGTGGGGGTTGTGAGGGTTGGTGGGGACTGGAGTGGTCTGGAGGAGGTTGGTGGTGGTTGTGGGGATTTTGGGAGTTGGTGGGTACTGGAGGGGGCTGGAGGGGTCTGGAGGGGACTGGAGGGGTCTGGAGGGGTCTGGAGGAGGTTGGTTGTGGTTGTGGAGATTTTGGGAGTTGGTGAGTACTGGAGGGGGCTGGAGGGGTCTGGAGGGGACTGGAGGGGTCTGGAGGGGTCTGGAGGAGGTTGGTTGTGGTTGTGGAGATTTTGGGAGTTGGTGAGTACTGGAGGGGTCTGGAGGGGTCTGGAGGGGTCTGGAGGAAGTTGGAAAAAGGCACGAGGAGGATCTAAATTCCAATGGACACCACAAAAAATATTTTGTAGGTTCAATGGAATGACCAGACAAAGATCATCAATGGCACATGTACTTTCCAGAGCATTACTCACATGAATTCACTCTGTCTACAAACATGGGGAAAATCACATCTACCGGTTAAAATAAATAATATACAGATAGACAGCTTAGAGGTCCAGACGGACTGACATATTCATCTCTGGATCAAAGTCTTGGTTCTGGGGTCCCATATTTACAATAATCTGAGTTACAGAAATACAAATAATGACAAATCCAGAAACATAAAATAGCCTTAATATGGTAAATGTAATAAGTAAATATATGGAGTCCTGGGCTCCCACTCAGCAGAGGTTCAAAATACTGAATAATTTACTGTAATAACAAGCGCTTTATACATTTATTAAAGTGTAACAAACACCGAGCTGTCAGTGGGACTTTCTGAGAGATTCTTATCTTTTCTTATCATTGGCATTAATTACTGGGTCCATAGGAAACCCTGAGGAAACTGCTGTAAAGGCAATGGACTCAATGCTTTATGGGCTTATTAGTAATTAATGACAATGATATATCTTTAACAAAAGATAATATTTTTTTTCGGCAGTGCATCAGAAAGATTTTCTATGTTTCTATGAGCTTTGTTTAAATTAAATAAAGTTTTGGTGTTTTGAGATATTTTAAGAGAGGCTGAGGAAGAAGAGCATGCCGTTGGCATAAATAAGTAAAATATCACATATTGTAACAATTAAACATCTCTGTGATTTTCATTTGTTTGCTCTTAATTATCATTAATATTTGTTCTGCTTCACAGAGTTAATTACTGGCCCTGCATAAGATAATTTATGCTTCAAATACCCAACTTTCAAGCTCAGTTATCTAACACTTCCATGCAGGGACAAATTGCAAATATATTTATTTATTGTGTTGTTTTATTTGTACAAAACTGGTATTTTTGCCGTCGCTTCAGTCCCCGCAGCGTGTGAATAATGTGACTTTTCCCAGTATAATCGCAGGTCCCAGTAAGTGAGAGGAGCGAGTTAATAGCCTGTAATTACACAATGGGATCATCGCTGGTAAATCTGATTCCCCCGGAATCCTCTGAGTGGGAGGTGATGGGACCGGACCTGCCTCGCTGGAAGTCACGTTTATTTCTGCAGAATTCATTAAGCTCCTGTTTGTGATGCCCCTGAGCAGGATTTGTTGGGGCAGGTCCCAGATATTTCTTATTATACACTAAACAAGCCATGTATAGGTAGAGATGCTGTGCGTGCGGGTGCAGAACCAACAGACGCACAATAAAACATATTAACCCATTAATAAGGGATTACCTTTGCTTCTTGCTCTCACAACCTTCTTCTGTGCCCCAGGTCATGTTTTCCAGTAAATTTTTCTCAAAAGAACTATAATCCTGCCTTTCTGAGCCTATGTGATTTGGGGTTTTGGGGTACGGCCCCTTTAAGAACCGAACACTATTGGTCAACTATGAGAAGGCTGAAGCCATTATGGATAAGATAGCCCTGGCCATTAGTGGGACTACAGCTCAAACCCACTACAATTAATAATTAATCCACATATATAACCAGAGGAGATCTAAAGAGTTTGAACTTGATGCAATAAAATTCAGTTTTCAACCTTGCAGCCTTATTAAACTGCAATTCAGCAAATTCTAAAAAGCTCTATATAAGCACAGAGCATATTTTATTTACAGAAGTGTTTAGTTACTGAAGACCTTGCTTTTGGATTGAAGGTCACTCACTAAAAACTTCTGTAAAAAAATATGCTCTGTGCTTAATTAGAGCCCTAGAATTTGCTGAATTGCAATTTAATAAGGCTGTTAGTTACTATGCCCTTATTTAATTGTCCAAATCGCAATTACATGAGCCCGTAATGGAGCCCGTAAAAGTTACAGATATTTAATTGGTTTATCTTAGCTACTTGTAAATCTTTTGCGAGTTACAGGCTCAAAATTACTGCGGTTGTTAAAAAACGTAACTCCATCCTATCTCCTATCAAGCCTGTAAATGTTACCAGTCCTACAGACGCAAAATCCATATTTAATTACAACAATACAACAAGCCGGAAATTGCCTTTTAACCCGTAAATGGCAAATGTATCAAATAATTATACGGGTACTAGATAGGACTTGCAAGTGTGTTAAACACCGATTCATAACACTGCAAAAGCCAATAAACACACACTACTGTACTTTAAAATACTCAGAAAGCAATGAGACATTAGAATTAATTGCACAACAGTCTCAAGCTCACAAATTGGCAATAAAAAATATATTTTTTACTTTTTTTTTCCGTTTTATTTCCATGTTATATTGATCCCAGGAATCAAGGAGTTAGTACATATCAGGCCACCCACATGGACTAGAGCAGATGGTTTATCAATTACTATTGATTTCTACATTTCTGGATTGTGAGTCTGATTGCAGATTGGACTTCTAAACACTACTGACTTTCTTAATTGATCATGATCATGCCCTGAAATGCTCCGCACAGGTTTATGGTTTGCATGGGGTGCCTGTGAGCCTGTACTTGCAGACTTGAGAAGTTAAATATATCTGTAACTGTAACAAATGTCTAACCCGCAGTAATACAGACATTGTGAAGGTAATTTACGGGCTTGGAATTAAATGGGGGGTACAATATACACTGCTATGTGGGGAGCCAGGAGGTGTAATTGAACCAAGGAGCGAATTCATTACATCCCATAATTTGCATAGAATACCCAGAGGGACTCAGCAGCAACCAAGGAACTTACTGCTTGATCAGAGCTGCAAATGGAGTCACATGGAATAAAATAAAACATAAAAATAAATAAGTTTAAGTTTTTTTAAATATAAAATGCTCAATTCTTATACTTTGGCACAGTACACATACATTATGCCTTTAATTAATAGATTTATTTTCCCAGTAGGGTCAATATCCAACAAAACGCCAGTCTGCTGGTCTCTGGAGTCAATCAGATTGCAGCTGTGAACTCAAATATGTCTCAGGTTGCTTTATTTCTTCTGTGTTCGCTCACTGACTCCACGCAAGACCTAGAACTGTCCCAGACGTTGTCACTTTCATACTAGAGGAACTTATATGTAGGAATTAATGTCCAGATAAACATGATGCTTCTGTTACACATCTTCCCTGGATATACATATTATCAGCAGAATAACAAACTGATTCAATGAGTCATTTACAAAAATTTTCACAGTAATTATTCAGCCAGCTGGACATCATTCTCGGATATTTCCAGTGCGTCCAGTCTGACGAAGCCACCAGGTTCATATGCGTTGTCTGTGACTTACCGCTCTGTGCAGAGAAAAACAAATGTAGGGGTGACCTTGTGCTGAAATTTCATCAAGCTGCTGGTGCAGCAGGTGCAAAGCCCCAGGGCCCACCAGCAGTTACCTGGAAAAAGTTAGATTCTTAATTTATTAAAGGAGAGGGACAGATAATTATTTTTATAATGGGGTTGTAACGGAGCTGGAACACGCAGTCCAATATCTCCGCTGGTATACTTTAAAATACCTAAGAGGCACTACAGTTTCACCATTCCCGACCTCCCATATTGGACAACACACAATTTGGGAGTCAAATGAATACTGACTTTATTTTGTTCTGCAGAAATATTTATACCCATCTCTTCCCACAGGCAATACACATGCCCATATTTGGCCACACAATACACATAAAGAGAACAATAGGTGGGTCACACCTCCCCGAGGCTCCCTGGCAACTTTGATACAATCAAACATTGATTCAATTACACTTCTTTGTTCTTATCTGAGAATGAAAACACTCTATACAATAGACTTCCTTTATCTTATGCGGAGTCTCTGTAACAGGATTATCTCCCATGCCAAGTAGCTGCAAATGACTGGGACAATATTCTGCAGAGCATAAACCAACATACATGCAGTATAATAGCAGGATCATATTTTAACCATAATAATCATAAAACAGGGTAAAACAGTGATGGGTTCCGTTACACACCTCCCCCGTGACCATAAGCCGGCATACACGGTCTGATCCCAACGGATCGGCCTGGGGATGTCCGGACAAAAGTATTTGTTGGTCAATTCTCTAGTTTGACAACCCATCAGCATTACTACAATTCACATTTACTCACATTTCCCATATCCCCAGATAGCTGGGATCTGAGCGCACAAAACTACAGAATAGCGCTCAGATCCTCTTCACACAGTTCAATTGCCAAGTAGCTAAAGTCTTTCCCATAGTCTTTCATTATATGAATGGGCTCCATGGCATAGCTATCTGGGGTATCACCGCTCCCACAGGGCAAGTACAGAATGACCCCCCTGTATGTAAAGGGCCAGAATGAGTGACATACACTCTGGTATGGCCGAACACTGGTTCCAAAGGGCAATATGTACCAGGGCCATAGTCGCAGGGCAGGAGGCTGGCAAACAGTCCTCTCCAAGCCAAAGTGGCGAAGGGCACTTCGTCACACATCTCCCCTTTGGGGGGAAGTCTAACCAGGCACCTGGATATTTCGCTGGGGTGATGGGGCAACACGCTGAGGGGACTTAAGGGGCAGAGTCCAGCGGCACTCTGCCCTGATGCCAGCTCTTCCGCTGGTATAACCTGCAGGACATCCTGCTCTGTACAAGGGACAAAGGGAGGGCAGAGGCCGACTGCACTCTGCCCCACTGTCAGCTCTTTTGCTGGGGCACTTTAGACATATTCCGGCTAAGTAGCCAGGGAAACGTGGGGGTCAGTGGGGGTTAACATTTCCTCTGTTAACCCTGGGGCCACATTAGGAGTTAGCTGGGGAGGGGAATTTGTACTTACCCCCTCCTCCGGTTGTCCCAGTGAGGGTAGTTGGGGATCTGGACAGGCTGTCCAGCATCCCGGTAGGTCAGGCACAGAGACCACGGTCCCATCTGCGCGTCTGGGAGATTGGGGTCTCCCCTGGTTAGGGTAAACTGTCGTTGGGGAGGAAGGACGACACCTTCTGCCCCCTGTGGTTCACACTGCCGCTGGGGGGGAAGGACGACACCTTCTGCCCCCTGGGGTTCACACTGCCGCTGGGGGGGAAGGATGACACCTTCTGCCCCCTGGGGTTCACACTGCCGCTGGGGGGGAAGGACGACACCTTCTGCCCCCTGGGGTTCACACTGCCACTGGGGAGGAAGGACGACACCTTCTGCCCCCTGGGGTTCACACTGCCGCTGGGGGGGAAGGACGACACCTTCTGCCCCCTGGGGTTCACACTGCCGCTGGGGGGAAAGGACGACACCTTCTGCCCCCTGGGGTTCACACTGCCGCTGGGGGGAAAGGACAACACCTTCTGCCCTCTGTGGTTCACACTGCCGCTGGGGGGGAAGGACGACACCTTCTGCCCCCTGTGGTTCACACTGCCGCTGGGGGGGAAGGACGACACCTTCGGCCCCCTGGGGTACACACTGCTTCTGGGAGGGGGAATTAGTTGGAGTATTCCACGTGGAGCGGTTTCTGTTTCTGGGACAGTCTCTCTGCAAGTGGCCCTGCTGGTTACACGTGTGGCACCTGATGTACCGTGGAGGGGTTTGGTAGTTCCCACCACCCGGACGCAGTGCTGGGGGGGGGGGTTAATGGTGGGAGGTGGGTTAGCAGCTCCCAAGATGGACCGCTCCCGTGCCCGCTGCTTTTCCATTATGTATTTGTGGACATCTGTCATTAACCATTCCAAGGTTTTTATGGGAAGCGTACCTGGGAAAAAGGCCAGTCTGCTTTGGAGTTCTCTTTCAAACTCAGTCTGTGGGGTAATAAGAGGTACTGTAACCATGAGTTCCTTTCTGTCTGCATCCCTGTAGTCCGCGGCCGCCTCCTCCTCCTCATGATGGAACGCTGTCTGAAAACTAGCCGGTTCCATCCTGCTGTAGCCAGGGGCGCTGTACGGATACTAGCGTTGCCCTCAATTTGTACTCCACGGAATGGTGTCTCCTGTAGCTGTCCTTCTGACCGTGGGAACAATTCTGCCACTTGCCACCAAATGTAACAGAGCTGGAACACGCAGTCCAATATCTCCGCTGGTATACTTTAAAATACCCAAGAGGCACTACAGTTTCACCATTCCTGACCTCCCATATTGGACGACACACAATTTGGGAGTCAAATGAATACTGACTTTATTTTGTTCTGCAGAAATATTTATACCTATCTCTTCCCACAGGCAATACACATGCCCATATTTGGCCACACAATACACATAAAGAGAACAATAGGTGGGTCACACCTCCCCGAGGCTCCCAACTTTGATACAATCAGACATTGATTCAATTACACTTCTTTGTTCTTATCTGAGAATGAAAACACTGTATACAATAGACTTCCTTTATCTTATGCGGAGTCTCTGTAACAGGATTATCTCCCAATGCCAAGTAGCTGCAAATGTCTGGGACAATATTCTGCAGAGCATAAATCAACATACATGCAGTATAATAGTAGGATCATATTTTAACCATAATAATCATAAAACAGGGTAAAACAGTGATGGGTTCCGTTACAGGGGTGTTCTCAGTGGCAGAGCTAGTGCATAAGGGGCCCCGGGAGGGGGACGGCAAACATTTTTTTTTGCACTTCCCGAACCCCCTCCAACCTCAACGCAGTAGTTCAGGGGCCTTGGTACCTTGCACTGTCTGCACCGGCATTAGCTCCAGCCTATGGTTATTCTAACCATCTGCCAATATTTTTGGCTTTTTTGAACCCTACAGGCACCTACCTTGTATAGAGAAGTTGGAAAAGAAGCCCCTAAATTATTGTGCCCCTGGGCCCTCCATTTACTAGCTCTTCCAATGAATGTCACTAATGGAGGGGTCACACAAGATGTTGTTATGAAGGGTCATTCATGGACACCAGGACCAGGACTGACCTATTGGCTGACACAAACCTATAGAGCTGAGATCTCCGGGTAGTTCCCTATTTTACTCTATAATAAAACAATAACCCCCAATATCTCTGACCTCTTCCTCTTTATTCTCTGTTACAATTTTACCATTTTTGGTGTTTGCAGGCGCCTCGGACTCCACTGCCCGTCCATCCGGCTCAGAACTTCCCTTTATCAGATATATTTAGCACCAAAATATTCAGCAGAAATCGAAGGCGTCAGATCCTCACGTGAGACCCGGCCACAGAAATAAACACGGAGCATCGGAGGCCTCTAGTACATGTGGGGAAGGGGAATACAACCCTGCGTTTGTAGTTTCATCAAACTATTTTCCCTATCGTTATGTTTAGTTCTTTAATATTGCAAATGTGGGTCTGCCATGGCCCTTTAAGGGAATGTTTGAGGATGAAAGGAAAGGGCTTCCAGTAATGGCAGGAGAATAAAGTACCAATAAATAAATGAATTGTTGCATTTGGAAGTTGTTACAATGTAATTAATAATAGAACCAGCTTTACTAATTTTTGGCTGTCACTCAAGGGATGCTCCTATCAGAGTGGTCTTGTTTTCATTATTTAATCACCAGTGTTGGAGCTGGTGTAAAGGGGGCCCCGGTGCAAAAAGAAGATTTGGGCCCCTTCCCCAGGAGGGGGCTAGGCACAATTTTTTTTTGCACTTCCTGAACCCTCTCCAACATCAACGCAGTACATATATAAAGTATATATTAAATATGTATTAAAAAAAAAAAAGGCAGCAGAGGGCCACGGAGCCCCACGGGGGTCTGAGGGAGGCCACAGAGGTTGGCCAAGGGGCTACAAGAGGATGAGGGTGAACCCAGGGGGCTGAGGCAGACCAAAGAGGTCCATGAGTGGCCACAGGAGGCTGAGGGAGAACACAGGGGGTCACAGGGCCTGCAGGGGGCCCTGGGGGCTGTGGGAGGGCACAGTGGGCCATAAGGGGCAGCAGGGGACCCACAAGAGGTCCGCAGGGGGGCATTAGGGGCTGCAAGGGCCACAGGGGGGTCTGTGAGCCACAGGGGGCCCACATAGGGACCACAGGGGCCACAGAGGATCCACGGGGGCCTCAAGGGATCTGTGAGAGCCACAGAGGCCACCTAGGACCCACAGGGGCAACCGAGGATCCACAAGGGCCGCGGGAGGGCCACAGAGGCTCCCAGGGGCCATGGGAGGGCCGCAGGGTCCACAGGGGGCCATGAAAGGTCTGCGGGGGGCCCTCAGAGGCCAGGGGCCTTGGTGCCTTGCACCGTTTGCACCGTAGGTCGCTCCACCTGTGCTAATTACCTCATTAGTGGATTATTTGCTTCTTTTTGCTGTCAACTTCTGCAATAACAATAGAGCCTGTTTACAGACTGACACCTCATTAGGTGCATGCAAAAGGAAATAATTAGTCATTGAGCTATTAATCAATTAGATAATGAAAACAAGACCACCCAAGCTGTTTATCTATTAACAGAGGACATTATTTTTAAATAAATCACTGCTCATACTTTTACTGGTACTTTACTATCCGCCCATAACAGGTGCTGTATTCCTTTAAGTGTCGTATATAATGATGATATAAAGGTTTCTCCTCTAGTCCCACCTTCTGGGTGCCACAACATTGTATGTTTTACCCCATTTTACCCCATTTGGTTAGCTCATGTGATCATATTGTCCTGGAGTCAATCTCAATCTCTTACACTATTCTATTCTCTATGTATTTAATGGTATATTTAGAAGACATGGCCCTGCTTTGGTACTTTATCTATACAGAGTCATATATAGATATCATTTTGATGATATCTATTCTATAGCAGGGCCTCACATATGGCCCCCACATCCATAAATGGGCCACATGGTGATTTATATCCCTGTATGAGAGGACATGATTGGTTATAGAGCTATATATAATGATAATAAGCATATAGGACGATTAAGTGTTAATTGCTAGAGATTCAATGGACCCTGTATTGTTGATGAGGGTCCATCTCTCCCACTCCAGGACCTCTGTATAAGGCACCATGACAGAACTAATGTAAGACACTAACAGTCCTAATATGGACATGAAGGAGCCAGTGCCAGTGACCTCCAGAAATGGGAAGTGGCCCCGGAGTGTCTGTGACTGACGCCATGCGCCGATCCGCGGTGTCTCACCACTTATTGCTCATCACCCTGACATCATCACAATATTTATTACAATAAAATGGCTCTGTTTATCAATATGGGGTAATAGGGGTTAAATAAGTGGAGTAATAGTGACACAATAAAGGTCCCAGTCACTGCCAGAAAAAAATCAATTGTGGTTGTTGTAATTAAACATTTACGTGGGATTGAACTCGATTAAAGTTGTGTATTACAAGAAAAGGTGCCGCCACTCGCTAATTACTTCATTTCACATGATTAATTATCTTGCCCATTGGTAGTTATTGTACATTTTTAGTAGAAGTATTAGATAATTAAGCTTAAAATGTGATAATTTAAGCATAAATTATATGAAAGAACCTCACTGTCTCCTAATAAGTTTATCTCAAGTGATTATCCCTGAAGGTGCGGCTGATAAAGTCACAAGGTCGTGTCTGATTGTTATAGATTAGGATAATGAGACTTCAGCACTTAAAATTCACTGTGACTATTATAATTCATCTATTGGGGTGTGCTCTTGTGATCAGTCACCCTCAGTGTAAAAATGATTTAATTAACAATCCAGTTACAGTTAATGTGCCAATAAATAGTAATAATGTAGATTTATGCTTAAAAACACCCAACTTTCCAGCTCAATCATCTAGCACTTCCCTTCAATATAGTAAAATCCCGGTTATCCGGCACCTAACCAACCGTCACTCTCAAGCAACCGGCATCGGCATCAATTCCCCATTCTACAGAAACTCCCGCTAAACCGGCAGTTCGAGACTGCAAAAAAAAAATACTAACTTTTTTCCTAAATGTTTTTTTTTTAGCCTAAATGGTCCAGTTTAGGTGCTAATGCCCTCTTTAAAGACATTTTGAGGGATTTGGGGGGTTTACGGGTCGTTTAGGCCCTTTTTTTGGGGTACTCCCGATTAACCGGTAACTACACTTATCCGGCAATAGGGAGTCAGCATAGGTGCCGGATAACGGGGAGTTTACAGTATATTGAGGGTTTTTTAACTCTTTGTTTTTTATTTTAAAGAATTTTAACAATAAATTGTGTCACCACTATATCAATAAAGCAAAATAAAAAAAAAACATTTAGCACAATTTGTGAATGGGGGGAATGGGAAATATGCAAAAAGGAGAAAGGGAAAAGGTAGACCAATAGAAACATTTTGTATTTGGATACAATCTTCATTTGTACAGATTAATTGACAATGTAATTATAACACTATTTCATTTCTGCAATAAGCGAGACCTTTGCTGTGTCCCTTGTGTCATTGATCCCTATCCCCTTCTACTAATGACTGATACTGGCTTCTCCAATGAGCATTGGTGGAATCACAGGAAATGAAGAGGTTAATAAATAATAATGGTGGCACAAAGCCATCCTGTGACATCATTGCTCACAAATGCTTAGCAATGATTTAAAGTGACATATAACGGCAGGTAAAGCGCTGACTCGGCGCATAGCGATCACTGAATAACTCGGCCGCAGAGAGGAAATGAATAACAGTGACCAAAATAGCATGAAGAAATTGTGTGTATTTACTAACAATTAGTAGGAGTTGTGTAGTCAGCCGGGGGATTGTGAAACTCTGAGCCATCCGGAGGTTTATACAACGAGGACGCTCTAAATATATGAATGTGCAGGAATAGATGCGGGCAAGATCCGGCTCGCTCGCTGGGTCCCTGATACTATTTATTGTTACATTGTATTTATAGCGCGCCAGCTTGTTATACTGCGCCATATTGTTGTGTTTAGTAAATACCGCTATACATGATAAGAACAAATACAGATAAATATGAACCGCTCTCTGTGCTGGGACAGAGCTTAGAACAAGGGACAGGGGACACAGACAGTAAATTAAAGGGATATGAGAGGGTCCTGGGTGTTACTAGGTATATAATATCCCTGGGTATCTATTTACTTTTATGTACTTTATTTTATTATGAATTGATTATAAGCTCTGTTTTTAGTGCCAAAAATCAAACAAATAGTCCCTGTATGGGTCCGCCCTCTGCAGCGTATGTAGACACAGACCAGGTATGGCTGGAATGTCACAGTTTGGGACACATCTGTATGAGAGCAAAGCATAGAGATGTTGTTGGAGGCCAAGTCCATCCATGATGTACCAAGCTGTGGCCATGAGGACCACGAAAGCTCTGTGCCACGGTATCCACTCTGAGAGTGGCCAGCTGTGTCATGGGCAGTGGTCAGGGGTAGGCAAGTTCACTCCTGGAGAGACACACAGGCCAGGATTTGAGGATATCCCTGCTGCATAAAGGTGAGACTATTGCTTCTTTACTCATTCTGTCTGACTCACCTCTGCAAATCCTGACCTGTGTGTGGCTCTCCAGGACAGAACTTACTTACCCTGATCTAGGAAGATAAATAAGAATAAGTGGGTCATTCTGTTATCTTGTATGAAGATCTTGGGAGGATGAAGAGGCATGAATGGGGTCGGGGCAGACGGAAATCTTGGGATAAGTGCTGAAGAAGCTACCAGGGTGGGCAAGGTGTACGTAAAACAATCACATCTCTAATCATGATAACACTGGGGTAGATTGTTTTTGGCTTAAAAGCTCATACAACCCAGAAATATATTAATCTGGCAATACTAAACATTTTGTTGTAGATGAAATCATTATTGACATAAACTCGTTCCCCAGAACACGTATGTGCTCGTCTATGATATGAGTTTGCTACATTGTGGCATGAAATACAGTAGATAATATTAAATATTAAATCCAATGTATCCTGTTCCTGGCGATTCACTGAACTTTTCTTAGGAAAATAGGAAACAGACCCTGCGGCTTTCAGTGATCGGCTCCGCAGCCTCGGTGAAGTTTAGTAGATCTGGGGGATGTATTACAGCTCACACGGGATCATGAAGAGAAAAAATATGTATATCTGAAAAATGATTTATTTGATAAAAGTTGGTAAACAGAACAGAGATTATTATCTAATGTGTTTATAAACAATTATTACACTAACAGGATGTGACTTGGAAAGAGAATTTGGGGTCATGGTGGGAGATCATTATCATAACACGTAACACGCACACGCACATAGTATGATGTGCATTCCAGTATAGTATATATAATATAACCCAGGGTGACAAATAATCCAGATATTACATGTAAACTAATACAAATCAGGCACGGGACAGAGTAAAATTCCCCGCACTTCTTTGGTGCGTCCCTGAGTAAGCGTGCCGTGTTTGGGCACGCACGACTTCCGTTTAACTCCACTTTGTAACTCTGGAAATTTTATGGAGTAAAAGTAGAAATTTAAACATTAGCAGGGACACAAACATGTTCATCTAAACAAAACCTTAACGTGCAAACATCTGGAGGCCACATCCATGTGCGTGTGCTCCAGATTTGTCTCCGGATACCAGCACTGCCTGCATGTTGCAGCTTGTACAGCAAAAAACAGGAAAAAAGAGAGAAAAACAGAGATTGTGGCATTAAAGGGGCCTCTGGATCCCGATATCTTCAGAGCTTTATTTTAATATTAAATCTAATATTAATAATGGGTGAAATAAAAATAACCTTTAATATATCACTGATTATTATGAATTATATGTAGTCTTGGCCATCTCCATTGTTATCTTATACAGACCTCCTCTATCTGCTATGTCTCAGGTTTCAAGGCTTCTGGCTGCTTGAAGGGCTCATAAGCACAGTCAGTTGTCTGTGGTATAAAAGGACAAATAGCAATTCAGTGTATCAGTAAGTTATTATCAGGCTCCAGGGCTCCCACCTACTATATACATGGATGGTGTGATCGGTACATGTACATGTACATAAACATGTACCTAAACATGTACCTAAATATGTGCACAAACATGTGCATAAACATGTACCTAAACATGTACCTAAACATGTGCAAAAACATGTGCATAAACATGTACCTAAACATGTACCTAAACATGTACTTAAACCTGTACCTAAACATGTACCTAAACATGTACTGAAACATGTACATAAACATGTACATAAACATGTACCTAAACATGTACCTAAAGATGTACATAAACATGTACCTAAACATGTACCTAAACATAAACCTAAACATGTACATAAACATGTTCCTAAACATGTACTTAAACATGTACCTAAACATATACATAAACATGTACCTAAATAATGTCCTAATAATGGAGTGATCGGTACATGTACATAAACATGTACATAAACATGTACCTAAACATGTCCCTAAACATGTGCAAAAACATGTGCATAAACATGTACCTAAACATGTACCTAAACATGTACTTAAACATGTACCTAAACATGTACTTATACATGTACCTAAACATGTACCTAAACATGTACTTAAACATGTACATAAACATGTACCTAAACATGTACCTAAACATGTACATAAACATGTGCATAAACATGTACATAAACATGTTCCTAAACATGTACATAAACATGTACTTAAACATGTACCTAAACATGTACTTAAACATGTACATAAACATGTACCTAAACATGTACATAAACATGTACCTAAACATGTACCTAAACATGTACCTAAACATATACCTAAACATGTGCATAAACATGTACATAAACATGTTCCTAAACATGTACATAAACATGTACTTAAACATGTACCTAAACATATACATAAACATGTACCTAAATAATGTCCTAATAATGGAGTGATCGGTACATGTACATAAACATGTACCTAAACATGTCCCTAAACATGTGCAAAAACATGTGCATAAACATGTACCTAAACATGTACTTAAACATGTACCTAAACATGTACTTATACATGTACCTAAACATGTACCTAAACATGTACTTAAACATGTACCTAAACATGTACCTAAACATGTACATAAACATGTACCTAAACATTTACCTAAACATGTGCATAAGCATGTACATAAACATGTTCCTAAACATGTACATAAAGATGTACTTAAACATGTACCTAAACATGTACCTAAACATGTACTTAAACATGTACCTAAACATGTACCTAAACATGTACATAAACATGTACCTAAACATATACCTAAACATGTGCATAAACATGTACATAAACATGTTCCTAAACATGTACATAAACATGTACTTAAACATGTACCTAAACATGTACATAAACATGTACCTAAACATATACCTAAACATGTGCATAAACATGTACATAAACATGTACCTAAACATATACCTAAACATGTACCTAAACATGTAGAATAAACATGTACATAAACATGTACCTAAACATGTAAAGGATTTTACATTTCTTTTCCTTACTAAAAAAATGCCCATCATTACTACTATTTCTTTTTATAATCAAAATATCAAACTACAGGGTCTCTTTAAAGGGAATTTTCTACTTTTAAGGGTGAGAGACCACCATGACCCCCCCCCCCCTCCCAATATGTGGAGGTGTATGACAGATGGGGTCCCAGGTAGATGTTAGACGATGGGATTTTGGCTCTGTAGACCTGAATAGATTTGACACATTGTCTGTCTATTTATAAAGTAAAAGTGTAATATAGACATGAGTAATAATAATTATACTGAGGCAGCCGTAACGCGCCGGGCGCGCCTCCATGACTGTTGGGCGATTTTTCCCCATTTGAGACATAACCATCCGGTGCCGAGTTACCCACTACCGGCCGGGGGATATATTTTGAGCTTATGGGTGACTTGGTCTAATAGAGACCTTGTGTAGGTTTATTCTATTTTTAAATAATTTTATTATGAGCCCTATGTTAATTTAGAGGATGGACCTGGTTTAATATTTATTTGATTGGGATAAATGTGGTTTAATACAAAATAATGAAAATCCCATTTTATTTTTATTTATTTTCTTACTGACCAATGAACTATTTCCTTCTTATTTTAGGGAAGATACAAATGATGTCTTGTTAACTCTTTAGACCGTACTATATGAGGACATTGTGTGTCATTAATACCTAAATATGGCCTCTCCCCTCTCTGTCCTATCTCTTGTTTCAAGCCCATACAAATATACAGCCACAATACGGTTGGTGTAAGGACTGGGGGGATTCCTCTGGTTGATGGATATTTAGTAATAGACTTTACAGGAATCCTCGATGCTTATACCAAATAGTTACTTATAACCAAATACTTCAGTGATTCAGTTTGACGAAAGTTCACATTAAATACTTTGTTTAATATTGAAACACTAGCGACTTGCCCATCAAAAATGATGGGAATAAAATTTGAAGCCTGTCAAACCAAGGCTCTTCCCCCGTCTACTTTACGGTCCTTGCGATGAGCGCCTTCGTCTCCGCGCACGCGCAAGTCCATAACTTTGTCAGTCATGGCAGACCTCGCGATAAGCGCCTTCATTGCGAGCCTCTACCCACCCCAGTGTCTCTTTCCCCCCTTCTGTGTATCTCCCCCCTCTCCCTCCTATGTGTCTCTTCCAGCCCTCTCCCTCCCCTGTATCTCTTCCACACCCTCTTCCTCCCCTGTGTCTCATCCAGCCCCCTCTCCCTCCTCCTCCCCTGTGTCTCTTCCCCCTCTCCCTCCCCTGTATCCCCTTCCTCCATCTCCCTCCCCTGTATCTCATTCCCCCATCTCCATCCCCTGTGTCTCTTTCCCCTCCCTTCCTCCCCTGTGTCTCCTTCCCCATCTCCCTCCCCCTCTCCCTCCCCTGTGTCTCCTTCCCCCATCCTTCCCCCATCTTCTCCCTCCCCTGTGTCTCCTTCCCCTATCTCCCCCTTCTTCCCCAGTGTCTCCTACCGCCCATCTCACCCTGCTCTATCTCCTTTCCCTATCTCCCTCCCCTTTGTCTCTTTCCCCCCTCCCTGCCCCCCCTCTCCCTCCCCTGTGTCTCTCCCCCACTCTTTCCCCCTCTCCCTCCCATGTGTTTCTCCCCCTCTCCCTCCCCTGTATCTCTTCCACACCCTCTTCCTCCCCTGTGTCTCATCCAGCCCCCTCTCCCTCCTCCTCCCCTGTGTCTCTTCCCCCTCTCCCTCCCCTGTATCCCCTACCTCCATCTCCCTCCCCTGTATCTCATTCCTCCATCTCCATCCCCTGTGTCTCTTTCCCCTCCCTTCCTCCCCTGTGTCTCCTTCCCCATCTCCCTCCCCCTCTCCCTCCCCTGTGTCTCCTTCCCCCATCCTTCCCCCATCTTCTCCCTCCCCTGTGTCTCCTTCCCCCATCTCCCCCTTCTTCCCCAGTGTCTCCTACCGCCCATCTCACCCTGCTCTATCTCCTTTCCCTATCTCCCTCCCCTTTGTCTCTTTCCCCCCTCCCTGCCCCCCTCTCCCTCCCCTGTGTCTCTCCCCCATTCTTTCCCCCACTCCCTCCCCTGTGTTTCTCCCCCTCTCCCTCCCCTGTGTCTCCTTTCTCCCCCCCCCCTCCATCCCCTGTGTCTCCTTTCTCCCTCCCCTGTGTCTCTTTCCTCCCTCCCTCCCGCTCCTGGTTTGCATGCCCCCAGCACAACACACATGCGTGTCTCACGCCACGCATTGCGTGACTTGCGGTGAAATGCGCATGCGCAACTTGCAAGTTATAGTTGTAGTAATTGCGATTTTGTCGTAACTTTTAACATAGTGTTACAAACTCGCAATTACCACAACTATTATATGTGATAAGAAATTCAAAGATGTTACAAATGATTTAACTGTTATTTAAACAAATTGATACATTGTTATATTCAACTAGGGAATTATTCGTCAAAAATGACGGCAATAACATTTTAAGCCTGGCAATGTTGGTTGCCACACATTGCGAGGCTCTCCCCCTCCATCTTGTGAGCCTCTCCCCTGTCTACGGGCCTCGTGATGAGCAGCTTCGCGGCTCATTGCAGGCCTCGGGCAACCCGCCACTTTCATGCTTCGCAATGAGCACATTCGGCGCTAATTGCGAGCCTCTCACCCCTCTACTTTACAGTGCTTGTGATGGGCGCCTTTGTCGCTCTTCACACTCATTGCAGGCGTCATCCAAACCGCAGCTTTCAGGCCTTGCAATTTCTCATCCCTGTGTCTATTTCCCCCCTCTCCCTCCCCTGTGTCTTTTTCCCCCTCTATCCCTCCCATTGTCTTTTTTCCCCCTCTATCCCTCCCGCTTTCTCTTTGCCCCCTCTCCCTGCCCTGTGACTTTTTCCCCTTATCTCCCTCCTCTGTGTCTCTGCCCCCCCCCCCCACCACTCTCAAACCTGTGTCTCTTCCCCCCAACTCGCTCCCCTGTGTCTCTTTCCACCAACTCGCTCCCCTGTGTCTCTTTCCACCCTCTCCCTCCCCTGTGTCTCTTTCCACCAACTCGCTCCCCTGTGTCTCTTTCCACCAACTCGCTCCCCTGTGTCTCTTTCCACCCTCTCCCTCCCCTGTGTCTTTTTCCCCCTCTATCCCTCCCATTGTCTTTTTCCCCCTCTATCCCTCCCGCTTTCTCTTTGCCCCCTCTCCCTGCCCTGTGATTTTTTCCCCTTATCTCCCTCCCCTGTCTCTCTTTCCACCAACTCGCTCCCCTGTGTCTCTTTCCACCCTCTCCCTCCCCTGTGTCTTTTTCCCCCTCTATCCCTCCCATTGTCTTTTTCCCCCTCTATCCCTCCCGCTTTCTCTTTGCCCCCTCTCCCTGCCCTGTGATTTTTTCCCCTTATCTCCCTCCCCTGTGTCTCTTTCCACCAACTCGCTCCCCTGTGTCTCTTTCCACCCTCTTCCCCCCCCTTCTCCCTCTCCCTGAGCTGTGCTGTACGGGTCTACAACCATTTGCGGGCTTGGGAAGTGGAATAATTTCCCTAAGCCCGAAATGGTCTTCCTATTTACGGTCTTGAAAAAAAATTAACGATTTTACGGCTGCTATTTTTTTCTCGCTTACACGTTTTCAGACCTCAAAAAAACTCCAACTGAAGAACAAATTAGCTTTCAACCTCGCTTGCAGGCTCTCTGCCTCTGTGCTGTGTGTTTTGTAATCACTTGGAGTCTTTTGCCGGCCTCCCAACGGCTTCGAAATACAGGCTTGAAAAAAATGGCAGCCGTTTAAAGCCGTCTTGTCTGTTTCTAAGTCGTGCGGGCCTCAAGATGAGCGTCACTATAGAGTGACATTAGTACCTCTCTATATCTGACTTGGGGTCTATGGAGTGACATTAGTACCTCTCTTTATCTGACTGGGGGGTCTATAGAGTGACATTAGTACCTGTGTATATGTGACTGGGGGTCTATAGAGTGACATTAGTACCTCTCTATATCTGACTTGGGGTCTATGGAGTGACATTAGTACCTCTCTATATATGACTGGGGGTCTATAGAGTGACATTAGTACCTCTCTATATCTGACTTGGGGTCTATGGACTGACATTAGTACCTCTCTTTATCTGACTGGGGGTCTATAGAGTGACATTAGTACCTCTCTATATGTGACTGGGGGTCTATAGAGTGACATTAGTACCTCTGTTTATCTGACTGGGAGTCTATAGAGTGACATTAGTACCTCTCTATATGTGACTGGGGGTCTATAGAGTGACATTAGTACCTCTCTATATCTGACTGGGGGGTCTATAGAGTGACATTAGTACCTCTCTATATCTGACTGGGGCTCTATAGAGTGACATTAGTACCTCTCTATATCTGACTGGAGGTCTATAGAGTGACATTAGTACCTCTCTATATCTGACTGGGGGTCTATAGAGTGACATTAGTACCTCTCTATATGTGACTGGGGGTCTATAGAGTGACATTAGTACCTCTCTATATCTGACTGGGGGGTCTATAGAGTGACATTAGTACCTCTCTATATCTGACTGGGGCTCTATAGAGTGACATTAGTACCTCTCTATATCTGACTGGGGGTCTATAGAGTGACATTAGTACCTCTCTATATCTGACTGGGTGTCTATAGAGTGACATTAGTACCTCTCTATATCTGACTGGGGGTCTATAGAGTGACATTAGTACCTCTCTATATCTGACTGGGTGTCTATAGAGTGACATTAGTACCTCTCTTTATCTGACTGGGAGTCTATAGAGGGACATTAGTACCTCTCTATATCTGACTGGGGGTCTATAGAGTGACATTAGTACCTCTCTATATCTGACTGGGGGTCTATAGAGTGACATTAGTACCTCTCTATATCTGACTGGGTGTCTATAGAGTGACATTAGTACCTCTCTATATCTGACTGGGTGTATATAGAGTGACATTAGTACCTCTCTATATATGACTGGGGGTCTATAGAGTGACATTAGTACCTCTCTATATCTGACTGGGGGTCTATAGAGTGACATTAGTACCTCTCTATATCTGACTGGTGGTCTATAGAGTGACATTAGTACCTCTCTATATCTGACTGGGTGTCTATAGAGTGACATTAGTACCTCTCTATATCTGACTGGGTGTCTATAGAGTGACATTAGTACCTCTCTATATCTGACTGGGGGTCTATAGAGTGACATTAGTACCTCTCTATATGTGACTGGGTGTCTATAGAGTGACATTAGTACCTCTCTTTATCTGACTGGGAGTCTATAGAGGGACATTAGTACCTCTCTATATCTGACTGGGGGTCTATAGAGTGACATTAGTACCTCTCTATATCTGACTGGTGGTCTATAGAGTGACATTAGTTCCTCTCTATATCTGACTGGGGGTCTATAGAGTGACATTAGTACCTCTCTATATCTGACTGGGTGTCTATAGAGTAACATTAGTACCTCTCTATATGTGACTTGGGGTCTATAGAGTGACATTAGTACCTCTCTATATCTGACTGGGGGTCTATAGAGTGACATTAGTTCCTCTCTATATCTGACTGGGGGTCTATAGAGTGACATTAGTACCTCTCTATATCTGACTGGGTGTCTATAGAGTAACATTAGTACCTCTCTATATGTGACTTGGGGTCTATAGAGTGACATTAGTACCTCTCTATATCTGACTTGGGGTCTATAGAGTGACATTAGTACCTCTCTATATGTGACTGGGGGTCTATAGAGTGACATTAGTACCTCTCTATATCTGACTGGGGGTCTATAGAGTGACATTAGTACCTCTCTATATATGACTGGGGGGTCTATAGAGTGACATTAGTACCTCTCTATATATGACTGGGGGTCTATAGAGTGACATTAGTTCCTCTCTATATCTGACTGGGGGTCTATAGAGTGACATTAGTACCTCTCTATATCTGACTGGGGGTCTATAGAGTGACATTAGTACCTCTCTATATCTGACTGGGTGTCTATAGAGTGACATTAGTACCTCTCTATATGTGACTGGGTGTCTATAGAGTGACATTAGTACCTCTCTATATCTGACTGGGTGTCTATAGAGTGACATTAGTACCTCTCTATATGTGACTGGGTGTCTATAGAGTGACATTAGTACCTCTCTATATCTGACGTGCGGACTATAGAGTGACATTAGTACCTCTATATCTGACTGGAGATCTATACAGTGACATTAGTACCTCTCTATATCTGACTGGGGGTCTATAGAGTGACATTAGTACCTCTCTATATCTGACTGGGTGTCTATAGAGTGACATTAGTACCTCTATTTCTAACTGGGGGACTATAGAGTGACATTAGTACCTCTATTTCTAACTGGGGGACTATAGAGTGGCATTAGTATCTCTCTATATCTGACTGGGGGTCTATATAGTGACATTAGTATCTCTCTATATGTAAACTGGGGGTCTATAGAGTGACATTAGTACCTCTCTATATCTGACTGGGTGTCTATAGAGTGACATTAGTACCTCTCTATATCTGACTGGGGGTCTATAGAGTGACATTAGTACCTCTCTATTTATGACTGGGTGTCTATAGAGTGACATTAGTACCTCTCTATATCTGACTGGGGGACTATAGAGTGACATTAGTACCTCTCTATATCTGACTGGGTGTCTATAGAGTGACATTAGTACCTCTCTATATCTGTCTGGGGGACTATAGAGTGACATTAGTACCTCTCTATTTATGACTGGGTGTCTATAGAGTGACATTAGTACCTCTCTATATCTGACTGGGGGACTATAGAGTGACATTAGTACCTCTCTATATCTGACTGGGTGTCTATAGAGTGACATTAGTACCTCTCTATATCTGTCTGGGGGACTATAGAGTGACATTAGTACCTCTCTATTTATGACTGGGGGTCTATAGAGTGACATTAGTACCTCTCTATATATGACTGGAGGTCTATACAGTGACATTAGTACCACTCTATATCTGACTGGGGGTCTATAGAGTGACATTAGTACCTCTCTATATCTGACTGGGGGTCTATAGAGTGACATTAGTACCTCCATTTCTTACTGGGGGTCTAAAGAGTGACATTAGTACCTCTCTATATCTGACTGGGGGTCTATAGAGTGACATTAGTACCTCTCTATATCCGACTGGGTGTCTATAGAGTGACATTAGTACCTCTCTATATCTGACTGGGGGTTTATAGAGTGACATTAGTACCTATCTATATCTGACTGGAGGCCTACAGAGTGACATTAGTACCTCTCTATATCTAACTGGGGGGACTATAGAGTGACATAAGTACCTCTCTATATCTGACTTGGGGACTATAGAGTGACATTAGTACCTCTCTATATGTGACTGGGGGTCTATAGAGTGACATTAGTACCTGTCTATATGTGACTGGGGGTCTATAGAGTGACATTAGTACCTCTCTATATCTGACTGGGGGTCTATAGAGTGACATTAGTACCTCTCTATATCTGACTTGTGGTCTACAGAGTGACATTAGTACCTCTCTATATCTGACTGGGGGTCTATAGAGTGACATTAGTACCTCTCTATATGTGACAGGGGGTCTATAGAGTGACATTAGTACCTCTCTATATCTGACTGGGGGACTATAGAGTGACATTAGTACCTCTATTTCTAACTGGGGGTCTAAAGAGTGACATTAGTACCTCTCTATATCTGACTGGGTGTCTATAGAGTGACATTAGTACCTCTCTATATCCGACTGGGGGTCTATAGAGTGACATTAGTACCTCTCTATATCTGACTGGGGGTCTATAGAGTGACATTAGTACCTCTCTATATCTGACTGGTGGTCTACAGAGTGACATTAGTACCTCTCTATATCTGACTGGGGGTCTATACAGTGACATTAGTACCTCTATATCTGACTGGAGGTCTATATAGTGACATTAGTAACTCTATATCTGACTGGGGGTCTATAGAGTGACATTAGTACCTCTATTTCTAACTGGGGGTCTAAAGAGTGACATTAGTACCTCTCTATATCTGACTGGGGGACTATAGAGTGACATTAGTACCTCTATTTCTAACTGGGGGTCTAAAGAGTGACATTAGTACCTCTCTATATCTGACTGGGGTTCTATAGAGTGACATTAGTACCTCTCTATATCTGACTGGGGTCTATAGAGTGACATTAGTACCTCTCTATATCTGACTGGGTGTCTATAGAGTGACATTAGTACCTCTATTTCTAACTGGGGGTCTAAAGAGTGACATTAGTACCTCTCTATATCTGACTGGGGGACTATAGAGTGACATTAGTACCTCTCTATATATGACTGGGTGTCTATAGAGTGACATTAGTACCTCTCTATATCTGACTGGGTGTCTATAGAGTGACATTAGTACCTCTCTATATATGAATGGGTGTCTATAGAGTGACATTAGTACCTCTCTATATCTGACTGGGGGTCTATAGAGTGACATAAGTACCTCTCTATATCTGACTGGGGTCTATAGAGTGACATTAGTACCTCTCTATATCTGACTGGGGGCTATAGAGTGACATTAGTACCTCTCTATATATGACTGGGTGTCTATAGAGTGACATTAGTACCTCTCTATATCTGACTGGGTGTCTATAGAGTGACATTAGTACCTCTCTATATCTGACTGGGGGGTCTATAGAGTGACATTAGTACCTCTCTATATCTGATGGGGGGTCTATAGAGTGACATTAGTACCTCTCTATATCTGACTGGGGGTCTATACAGTGACATTAGTACCTCTCTATATCTGACTGGGGCTCTATAGAGTGACATTAGTACCTCTCTATTTATGACTGGGTGTCTATAGAGTGACATTAGTACCTCTCTATATCTGACTGGGTGTCTATAGAGTGACATTAGTACCTCTCTATATCTGACTGGGTGTCTATAGAGTGACATTAGTACCTCTCTATATCTGACTGGGGGTCTATAGAGTGACATTAGTACCTATCTATATCTGACTGGAGGCCTATAGAGTGACATTAGTACCTATCTATATCTAACTGGGGGGACTATAGAGTGACATTAGTACCTCTATATCTGACTGGGGGTCTATAGAGTGACATTAGTACCTCTCTATATCTGACTTGGGGACTATAGAGTGACATTAGTACCTCTCTATATCTGACTGGGGGTCTATAGAGTGACATTAGTACCTCTCTATATGTGACTGGGGGTCTATAGAGTGACATTAGTACCTGTCTATATGTGACTGGGGGTCTATAGAGTGACATTAGTACCTCTCTATATCTGACTGGGGGTCTATAGAGTGACATTAGTACCTCTCTATATCTGACTGGGGGTCTATAGAGTGACATTAGTACCTCTCTATATCTGACTGGGGGTCTATAGAGTGACATTAGTACCTCTCTATATCTGACTGGGGGTCTATAGAGTGACATTAGTACCTCTCTATATATGACTGGGTGTCTATAGAGTGACATTAGTACCTCTCTATATCTGACTGGGTGTCTATAGAGTGACATTAGTACCTCTCTATATCTGACTTGGGGACTATAGAGTGACATTAGTACCTCTCTATATCTGACTGGGGGTCTATAGAGTGACATTAGTACCTCTCTATATGTGACTGGGGGTCTATAGAGTGACATTAGTACCTGTCTATATGTGACTGGGGGTCTATAGAGTGACATTAGTACCTCTCTATATCTGACTGGGGGGTCTATAGAGTGACATTAGTACCTCTCTATATCTGACTGGGGGTCTATAGAGTGACATTAGTACCTCTCTATATCTGACTGGGGGTCTATAGAGTGACATTAGTACCTCTCTATATCTGACTGGGGGTCTATAGAGTGACATTAGTACCTCTCTATATCTGACTGGGGGTCTATAGAGTGACATTAGTACCTCTCTATATATGACTGGGTGTCTATAGAGTGACATTAGTACCTCTCTATATCTGACTGGGTGTCTATAGAGTGACATTAGTACCTCTCTATATCTGACTGGGGGTCTATAGAGTGACATTAGTACCTCTCCATATATGACTGGGTGTCTATAGAGTGACATTAGTACCTCTCTATATCTGACTGGGGGTCTATAGAGTGACATTAGTACCTCTCTATATCTGACTGGGGGTCTATAGAGTGACATTAGTACCTCTCTATATCTGACTGGGTGTCTACAGAGTGACATTAGTACCTCTCTATATCTGACTGGGGGTCTATAGAGTGACATTAGTACCTCTCTATATCTGACTGGGGGTCTATAGAGTGACATTAGCACCTCTCTATATCTGACTGGGTGTCTATAGAGTGACATTAGTACCTCTCTATATCTGACTGGGGGTCTATAGAGTGACATTAGTACCTCTCTATATCTGACTGGGTGTCTATAGAGTGACATTAGTACCTCTCTATATCTGACTGGGTGTCTATAGAGTGACATTAGTACCTCTCTATATCTGACTGGTGGTCTATAGAGTGACATTAGTACCTCTCTATATCTGACAGGGGGTCTATAGAGTGACATTAGCACCTCTCTATATCTGACTGGGTGTCTATAGAGTGACATTAGTACCTCTCTATATCTGACTGGGGGTCTATAGAGTGACATTAGTACCTATCTATATCTGACTGGAGGCCTATAGAGTGACATTAGTACCTCTCTCTATATCTGACTGGTGGTCTACAGAGTGACATTAGTACCTCTCTATATCTGACTGGGGGTCTATAGAGTGACATTAGTACCTCTCTATATATGACTGGAGGTCTATACAGTGACATTAGTACCTCTATATCTGACTGGAGGTCTATACAGTGACATTAGTACCTCTCTATATCTGACTAGGGGTCTATAGAGTGACATTAGTACCTCTATTTCTAACTGGGGGTCTAAAAAGTGACATTAGTACCTCTCTATATCTGACTGGGGGACTATAGAGTGACATTAGTACCTCTATTTCTAACTGGGGGTCTAAAGAGTGACATTAGTACCTCTCTATATCTGACTGGGTGTCTATAGAGTGACATTAGTACCTCTCTATATCTGACTGGGTGTCTATAGAGTGACATTAGTACCTCTATTTCTAACTGGGGGTCTAAAGAGTGACATTAATACCTCTCTATATCTGACTGGGGGACTATAGAGTGACATTAGTACCTCTCTATATATGACTGGGTGTCTATAGAGTGACATTAGTACCTCTCTATATCTGACTGGGTGTCTATAGAGTGACATTAGTACCTCTCTATATATGAATGGGTGTCTATAGAGTGACATTAGTACCTCTCTATATCTGACTGGGGGTCTATAGAGTGACATTAGTACCTCTCTATATATGACTGGGTGTCTATAGAGTGACATTAGTACCTCTCTATATCTGACTGGGTGTCTATAGAGTGACATTAGTACCTCTCTATATCTGACTGGGGGGACTATAGAGTGACATTAGTACCTCTCTATATCTGACGGGGGGTCTATAGAGTGACATTAGTACCTCTCTATATCTGACTGGGGGTCTATACAGTGACATTAGTACCTCTCTATATCTGACTGGGGGTCTATAGAGTGACATTAGTACCTCTCTATATCCGGCTGGGGCTCTATAGAGTGACATTAGTACCTCTCTATTTATGACTGGGTGTCTATAGAGTGACATTAGTACCTCTCTATATCTGACTGGGTGTCTATAGAGTGACATTAGTACCTCTCTATATCTGACTGGGGGGTCTATAGAGTGACATTAGTACCTCTCTATATCTGACGGGGGGTCTATAGAGTGACATTAGTACCTCTCTATATCTGACTGGGTGTCTATAGAGTGACATTAGTACCTCTCTATCTGACTGGGGGTCTATACAGTGACATTAGTACCTCTCTATATGTGACTGGGGGTCTATAGAGTGACATTAGTACCTCTCTATATCTGACTGGGGCTCTATAGAGTGACATTAGTACCTCTCTATTTATGACTGGGTGTCTATAGAGTGACATTAGTACCTCTCTATATCTGACTGGGTGTCTATAGAGTGACATTAGTACCTCTCTATATCTGACTGGGGCTCTATAGAGTGACATTAGTACCTCTCTATATCTGACTGGGTGTCTATAGAGTGACATTAGTACCTCTCTATATCTGACTGGGGCTCTATAGAGTGACATTAGTACCTCTCTGTATCTGACTGGGTGTCTATAGAGTGACATTAGTACCTCTCTGTATCTGACTGGGTGTCTATAGAGTGAGATTAGTTCCTCTCTATATATGACTGGGTGTCTATACAGTGACATTAGTACCTCTCTATATCTGACTGGGGGTCTATACAGTGACATTAGTACCTCTCTATATCTGACTGGGGGTCTATAGAGTGACATTAGTACCTCTCTATATCTGACTGGGTGTCTATAGAGTGACATTAGTACCTCCATTTCTTACTGGGGGTCTAAAGAGTGACATTAGTACCTCTCTATATCTGTCTGGGGGTCTATAGAGTGACATTAGTACCTGTCTATATGTGACTGGGGGTCTATAGAGTGACATTAGTACCTCTCTATATCCGACTGGGTGTCTATAGAGTGACATTAGTATCTCTCTATATCTGACGTGCGGACTATAGAGTGACATTAGTACCTCTCTATATCTGAATTGGGGACTATAGAGTGACATTAGTACCTCTCTATATCTGACTGGGGGTCTATAGAGTGACATTAGTACCTCTCTATATCTAACTGGGTGTCTATAGAGTGACATCAGTACCTCTCTATATCTGACTGGTGGTCTATAGAGTGACATTAGTACCTCTCTATATGTCACTGGGGGTCTATAGAGTGACATTAGTACCTCTCTATATATGACTGGGGGGGGTCTATAGAGTGACATTAGTATCTCTCTATATCTGACTGGGGGGTCTATAGAGTGACATTAATACCTCTCTATATCTGACTTGGGGACTATAGAGTGACATTAGTACCTCCCTATATCTGACTGGGGTATATAGAATGAAATTAGTACCTCTCTATATCTGACTTGGGGTCTATAGAGTGACATTAGTACCTCTCTATATATGACTGGGGGGTCTATAGAGTGACATTAGTACCTCTCTATATCTGACTGGGGGTCTATAGAATTACATTAGTACCTCTCTATATCTGACTTGGGGACTATAGAGTGACATTAGTACCTCTCTATATCTAACTGGGTGTCTATAGAGTGACATTAGTACCTCTCTATATCTGATTTGGGGACTATAGAGTGACATTAGTACCTCTCTATATCTGACTGGTTGTCTATAGAGTGACATTAGTACCTCTCTATATCTGACTGGGAGCCTATAGGGTGACATTAGTACCTCTCTATATCTGACTGGAGGTCTATACAGTGACATTAGTACCTCTCTATATCTGACTGGAGGTCTATACAGTGACATTAGTACCTCTCTATATCTGACTGGGGGCTATACAGTGACATTAGTACCTCTCTATATCTAACTGGGGGGGTCTATAGAGTGACATTAGTGTAACGGAACCCATCACTGTTTTACCCTGTTTTATGGTTATTTAATTTTTATGGTTAAAATATGATCCCTCTGTTATACTGTATGTATGTTGGTTTATGCTCTGCAGAATATTAGCCCAGACTATTGCAGACCTTGGCATAATAGATAATCCTATTACAGAGACTCCTCATAAAATAAGGAAGTCTATTGTATAAAGTGTTTTCATTCTCAGACATAAGAACAAAGAAGTATAATCTGATCAATGTCTGATTGTATCAAAGTAGCCAGGTAGCCTCAGGGAGGTGTGACCACACCTATTGTCCCTCTATGTGTATTGTGTGGCCAAATATGGGGGATGTGTATTGCCTGTGGGAAGAGATGTGTATATATATTTCTGCACAACAAAATAAAGACAGTATTCTTTTGACTCCCAATTGAGTGTCTTCCAATATGGGAGGTTGGGGATGGTGAGACTGTAGTGCTTCTTGGATATTTTACTGTATACCAGCGGAGATATTGGATTCGTGTTCCAACTCTGTTACATTTGGTGGGAAGTGGCGGAATTGTTCCCACGGTCAGAAGGACAGCTACAGGAGACACCATTCCGTGGAGTTACAAATTAAGGGCAACGCTAGTATCCGTACAGCGCCCCTGGCTACAGCTAGTGTTCGGACAGCGTTCCATGATGAGGAGGAGGAGGCGGACTACCGGGATGCAGACAGAAAGGAACTCATGGAGGGAGACCGGGCAGCGGCTACAGCACCTCTCACGGACAGCACACAGAATGAGTTTGGAAGAGAACTCCAAAGCAGACTGGCCTTTTTCCCAGGTACGCTTCCCACAATAACCTTGGAATGGTTAATGACAGATGTCCACGAATACATAATGGAAAAGCAGCGGGCACGGGGGCGGTCCATCTTGGGAGCTGCTAACCCACCTCCCACCATTAACCCCCCCCCAGCACTGCGCCCGGGTGGTGGGAACTACCAAACCCCTCCACGGTACATCAGGTGCCACACGTGTAACCAGCAGGGCCACATGCAGAGAGACTGTCCCAGAAACAGAAACCGCTCCACGTGGAATACTCCAACTAATTCCCCTCCCCAGCGACATTGTATACCCCAGGGAGCAGAAGGTGCCGTCCTTCCCCCCCAGCGGCAGTGTGTATCCCAGGGAGCAGAAGGTGCCGTCCGTCCCCCCCAGCGGCAGTGTGTACCCCAGGGAGCAGAAGGTGCCGTCCTTCCTCCCCAGCGGCAGTGTGTACCCCAGGGGGCCGAAGGTGTCGTCCTTCCCCCCCAGCGGCAGTGTGAACCCCAGGGAGCTGAAGGTGTCGCCCTCTCCCCCCAGCGACAGCTTACCCTAACAAGGGGAGACACCAATCTCCCAGACGGCGCAGATGGGACCACGGTCTCTGTGCCTGACCTACCGGGATGCTGGACAGCCTGTCCAGATCCCCAACTACCCTCACTGGGATAACCGGAGGAGGGGGTAAGTACAAATTCCCCTCCCCAGCAAACTCCTAATGTGGCCTCAGGGTTAACAGAGGAAATGTTAATCCCCACTGACCAAACCTTTCCCTGGCTGCTGAGCCGAAATATGTCCCAAGTACCCCAGCAGAAGAGTGGACAGCGGGGCAGAGTGCAGTCGGCCTCTGCCCTCCCTTTGTCCCTTGTACAGAGCAGAATGTCCTGCAGGTTATACCAGCAGAAGAGCTGGCATCAGGGCAGAGTGCCGCTGGCCTCTGCCCCTCAATTCCCCTCAGCGTGTTGCCCCATCACCACAGCGAAATATCCAGGTGCCTGGTTAGACTTCCCCCCAAAGGGGAGATGGGTGACGGAGTGCCTTTTGCCACTTTGTCCTGGAGAGGACTTATTGCCAGCCTCCTGCCCTGTGACTATGGCCCTGGGACATATTGCCCTTTAAAAACAGTATTCAGCCATACCAGAGTGTATGTCCCTCATTCTGGCCCTTTAAATACAGGGGGGTCATTCGGTACTTGCCCTGTGGGAGCGGTGATACCCCAGAAAGCTATGCCATGGAGCCCATTCATATAATGAAAGACTATGGGAAAGACTTTAGCTACCTGGCAGTTGAACTGTGTGAATAGGATCTGAGCGCTATTCGGTAGTTTTGTGCGTTCAGATCCCAGCTATCTGGGGATATGTGAAATGTCTGTGTGTTATGTGTAAAAGGTGACTTAATGTATTTTAAAGTGGTTTATGTTTTTTTGCAATCATGTGCTCAGTGGAGTCTGCCTCTATCCTTGGATAATTGGTTTACTTTCCCCATTGTCTCCAGTACAGAGGCCTCTGTAAAACCTGTTTGTAAAATGTATTTTCCCTCTCCTTGAAATGTTTATTGCTGGGAATGCTGTATGAAGTGTGCGTTTGTTTTGTTCTTGAAATGTGAGTAAAGGTGAATTGTAGTACTGCTGATGGGTTGTCAAACTAGAGAATTGACCAACAAATACTTTTGTCCGGACATCCCCAGGCCGATCCGTTGGAATCAGACCGTGTATGCCGGCTTATAGTCACGGGGGAGGTGTGTAACGGAACCCATCACTGTTTTACCCTGTTTTATGGTTATTTAATTATTATGGTTAAAATATGATCCTACTGTTATACTGTATGTATGTTGGTTTATGCTCTGCAGAATTTTAGCCCAGACTATTGCAGACCTTGGCATAATAAATAATCCTTTTACAGAGACCCTCATAAGATAAGGAATTCTATTGTATAAAGTGTTTTCATTATCAGACATAAGAACAAAGAAGTATAATCTGATCAATGTCTGATTGTATCAAAGTAGCCAGGTAGCCTCAGGGAGGTGTGACCACACCTATTGTCCCTCTATGTGTATTGTGTGGCCAAATATGGGGGATGTGTATTGCCTGTGGGAAGAGATGTGTATATATATTTCTGCACAACAAAATAAAGACAGTATTCTTTTGACTCCCAATTGAGTGTCGTCCAATATGGGAGGTTGGGGATGGTGAGACTGTAGTGCTTCTTGGATATTTTACCAGCGGAGATATTGGATTTGTGTTCCAACTCGTTACAATTAGTACCTCTCTATATCTGACTGGAGGTCTATACAGTGACATTAGTACCTCTCTATATCTGACTGGAGGTCTATACAGTGACATTAGTACCTCTCTATATCTGACTGGGTGTCTATAGAGTGACATTAGTACCTCTCTATATCTGACTGGGGGTCTATAGAGTGACATAAGTACCTCTCTATATCTGACTTGGGGACTATAGAGTGACATTAGTACCTCTCTATATCTGACTGGGAGGTCTATAGAGTGACATTAGTACCTCTCTATATCTGACTGGGTGTCTATAGAGTGACATTAGTACCTCTCTATATCTGACTGGTGGTCTACAGAGTGACATTAGTACCTCTCTATATCTGACTGGGGGGTCTATAGAGTGACATTAGTACCTCTCCATATCTGACTGGGTGTCTATAGAGTGACATTAGTACCTCTATTTCTAACTGGGGGTCTAAAGAGTGACATTAGTACCTCTCTATATCTGACTGGGGGTCTATAGAGTGACATTAGTACCTCTCTATATCTGACTGGTGGTCTATAGAGTGACATTAGTACCTCTCTATATCTGACTGGGGGGTCTATAGAGTGACATTAGTACCTCTCCATATCTGACTGGGTGTCTATAGAGTGACGTTAGTACCTCTATTTCTAACTGGGGGTCTATAGAGTGACATTAGTACCTCTCTTTATCTGACTGGGGGGTCTATAGAGTGACATTAGTAGCTCTCTATATCTGACTGGGGGGTCTATAGAGTGACATTAGTACCTCTCCATATATGACTGGGTGTCTATAGAGTGACATTAGTACCTCTCTATTTCTAACTGGGGGTCTAAAGAGTGACATTAGTACCTCTCTGTATCTGACTGGGGGGTATATAGAATGACATTAGTACCTCTCTATATCTGACTGGGGGTCTATAGAGTGACATTAGTACCTCTCTATATCTGACTGGGGGGTCTATAGAGTGACATTAGTACCTCTCTATATCTGACTGGGGGTCTATAGAGTGACATTAGTACCTCTCTATATCTGACTGGGGGGTCTATAGAGTGACATTAGTAGCTCTCTATATCTGACTGGGTGTCTATAGAGTGACATTAGTACCTCTCTATATCTGACTGGGGGACTATAGAGTGACATTAGTAGCTCTCTATATCTGACTGGGTGTCTATAGAGTGACATTAGTACCTCTCTATATCTGACTGGGGGTCTATAGAGTGACATTACTACCTCTCTATATCTGACTGGGGGTCTATAGAGTGACATTAGTACCTCTCTATATCTGACTTGTGGACTATAGAGTGACATTAGTAGCTCTCTATATCTGACTGGGTGTCTATAGAGTGACATTAGTACCTCTCTATATCTGACTGGGGGACTATAGAGTGACATTAGTACCTCTCTATATCTGACTGGTGGTCTATAGAGTGACATTAGTACCTCTATATGTGACTGGGGGTCTATACAGTGACATTAGTACCTCTCTATATCTGACTGGGGGACTATAGAGTGACATTAGTACCTCTCTATATCTGACTGGGGGTCTATAGAGTGACATTAGTACCTCTCTGTATGTGACTGGGGGTCTATAGAGTGACATTAGTACCTCTCTATATCTGACTGGTTGTCTATAGAGTGACATTAGTACCTCTCTATATCTGACTGGTTGTCTATAGAGTGACATTAGTACCTCTCTATATCTGACTGGGGGGTCTATAGAGTGACATTAGTACCTCTCTATATCTGACTGGGGGTCTATAGAGTGACATTAGTATCTCTCTATATCTGACTGGGGGGTCTATAGAGTGACATTAGTACCTCTCTATATCTGACTGGGCGTCTATAGAGTGACATTAGTACCTCTCTATATCTGACTGGTTGTCTATAGAGTGACATTAGTACCTCTCTATATCTGACTGGGTGTCTATAGAGCGACATTAGTACCTCTCTATATGTGACTGGAGGTCTATAGAGTGACATTAGTATCTCTCTATATCTGACTGGGGGGTCTATAGAGTGACATTAGTACCTCTCTATATCTGACTGGGGGTCTATAGAGTGACATTAGTACCTCTCTATATCTGACTGGGTGTCTATAGAGCGACATTAGTACCTCTCTATATGTGACTGGAGGTCTATAGAGTGACATTAGTGTAACGGAACCCATCACTGTTTTACCGTTTTATGGTTATTTAATTATTATGGTTAAAATATGATCGTTGATGTTAAAGCCGCCGAACAAAACGAAAACGAGGCTACAGGACTCTAAACACGCAAAACACCACCAGAAACACGCAAAACACCACAGAACACCTACGGATATTCTGCCACAGCCGCATACCACACATTACCCGCCATTTTACAACAATAACTTATACAATGCGGAAGTACACAGCTACGCTTACGGTTTGGTCTCGCGCACGCACACTATTACACTGCACACATTCATGGCGCTTACACAGCAGCTCCCCACCACTAATGATGCAGCAACATCAAAACAGATTGCCAGCTCTTCAACAGAATGCTTCCTCCATATATTACTTCACAATAGGTAAAGTATATTACTTTATTAATCTAATAGTTATTTTATTATTATACACCAAACAGCATTAGCTGAGGAACACAGAAAAGGGCTAAACAAACCCTATCACCAGTGAATATATTATATACTGAGCTGATACACCCTACTGCACAGAGACAGCAACAGGTACAATGCCAAAGGGGCATGAAGTAGGATGTTACTTATACATTACTTGTATGATTACAGTAATGCATTTAACCCTTGGTGCACTGCAGACAGAGACCTCACAAGTTGAAATGCTTAAGGCCCTAGGTTAGAGCACCCATGGGCACATTCCCCAGACAGTATGGAGCCAGATCCAGCTTCATCCTCCCCCTCAGGGCTCAGTGGATGTTTTGTCCAGTCCCAGTATTATAAGGAATGTAGGGCAGTTGCTCGCTGGATTGTGGCTAAATCTTTTGGACCTTGTATATAAGGCATGATAATAAAATTTCCACCATTTGATTTCCTTCCTATTTCTTGAGATCCGTGACAGTAATAAACCCCCTCCCCCTGGCTAGGAGATCCGACTTCATGGTCCCTGTCACTTACAGACATATCAGAGGACCTTGGTGTCACATGTAATGGCTCTGATCACCTTTAATTACCACCTTATCTTATCACTTCTGTCAGACCCATACTGTGCAACACCTACCCTCTGACTCAGACCTGCTCTTCCTGCCAAACCCCATTACTAATTTACTTATAATTGGGGAAAATGGTGATAACACAGGAATAGTGACCGGCCTTGTGGTGACACTTCCTCCAGGTCTGTGCAACAATAACTGACCAATCTGACAATAAAGGAACCTCTGACACATTTATAAGAATTGAATCACACAAGTGCAATATCTTGGGCTATATTTACTAAAATGACAAATGTCTCATTAGTGGCTGGGACCCTCAGCAGTACATCAAGCTCAAAAATAAAGATTTACCAGAGGATCATGGGATATTTCCTAAAGGCTTATTGACATAATTATAACAGAAAATTATATGTAATTAAAATGCTTTAAATGTTAGGCAGCCCGTGATTGGCATTGGAGAGATATCTTCAAATAATCTCCAGCTTGAAAAGGTGACTTTATGTAGTAACAGAGGGACTAAAGAGGTCTCACTAATGAGAAACATTTCATATTAGTCAAAAATGCATACATTGATGTTGTTGTTCAGTCGTGAACGACTCTATGTGACCCTATGGAACGGAAGCACGCCAGGCACATCTTGTGTCTGGGTGTGCTTATCCATAAGGTTTTTAGGGCAAAGATACTGGAGTGGGTTGCCAGTTTCTTCTCCAGTGGACCGTGATTTGTCTGACCTCCCGGCTATGAGCTACCCATTTTGGGCGACCCTACATGGTATAGCTCACAGCTTCACTGAAGTATATAAGCCCCTTCACCACGACAGGATAGCGACCCAGAAAGGGCATGCATTGATACTGGAGTAACAAATTCCTCTAACAATAATTCTAATAATAATACTTTACTAATAATACTGTTCTGTAGAACCACCTATATGAAGGGGTCCTACATGACAGGGGCCACCCAATCTTTCAGTCTTGCAGATGTTTTAACATATATTTTTGATATATATATATATAAAGTAAATCCTGTTTGAATTCAAGTAAATGCATACCGCTGTATGCCAGACTCACTTGCTGATAATCATGACTCATACAACTCTATTACAGTCAAATTGTGTATTGTATTTAAATAAATGTCTTTCCGATGCAAGAAGCTCTTTCCACAATCACAGCCACATTATGAGGAATACATTTTGTGCAGTGGTTACAGTAACATGAGGTCTATACAGATGTCGGAAAAACCCTCACCGCATTGTTTGTATTTCTTATCTAATAAACGTCTATTAGTTCTATATCTGGGAATGCCCCGAAATGGGCTCCAGGCACAGGAAGTAATGTGTAATCTCTGTTTTTTAGTAAAATCAAAGAATGTCAAAGTTTTAGGACATTTTATCTCTGCGTGGGCACCAGACGGGCAATGTGGGACCGATCAATGCGTACTTACTGGAGGAAGGCAGAGCCATGGCTGCCAGTTTAGATGGAACAAGATGCTATTTACACGGGGGCAGTTATTAATGCCCTATGTACGTTGGCCCCCAGCATTACTCAGTGTAGGACACTCAGCTTCGGGTACAGAGCAAGGTTCCCCCTCACATCACAACGAAAAAAATACAAGTATTAAGATACATGAATCTAGTGGCAACTTGTGTTGGACCCATATTCAATGTACAGAGTCTCTTATACAGAGTTATCAGGGGCTTCCCAGCTCATAAGGCCGATATAAAGCCAAGGACGATAGAACTTGTCTACATTAGCGTATAAAATGGGATAAAATGAATACTTTATTAAGCATAGAAAACGGCACAATGTTAGATATAAAACACAACTAAAAGAACAAATAAAAAAAAAAGATTACATATAGAACTTGTTTTCTTTTGATTCTTATTAGGGTTCAGGGGTGTAGGAACTGGTGGGGGCGGGGGGTCAAATACACCCTAGATTAAATGAACAAATGATGAGTACGGAGCATTATGTCTTTCCTATGAAAGCTTTGACCCATAATGTATTATATATATATATATATATATATATATATATATATATATAAATATATATACAGATTCATTTATTTTTATTATGGGACTATTAAAAATGAAAAAAATCGCTGCTTCTTCAGTGACTTATAATTGATAATTGAGGATATGTTTGATACTGGAATTTTCAACTGCAAGGAAACTATAACATCTGCTTATCTCACATTTATACTGCTTACAAGACATGCATTATTATGGCATATAATCCAGATTTTCAATATGTCATATTCACAGACACTGTGATCATATTTTAAAGATAATCCTCATATGTGCAGAGACTGCTAATCATAGGATTATATCCACGTCAGTATCAAAAAA
>CM050171.1:3522961-3620461 GCA_027410445.1 Discoglossus pictus
TTGATTTTATTTTTTCCCATGTGATTTTTCCAGCTGTTCTCTAATTGGTGTGAAACTGATTCTGATTAATATTCCTGAACAACGTCCCGGCAGCGCCTGCCTTCTAGTACAAGACTTGGTGTTATTATATCTGAGTAGCTAAATCTTAGATTGAATTTACTGATAATTGTGTTTAATAATGAAGCTGAAACCTAAATATATAGGAGATCCGCTGATATACAGATTACTGAAAATAAATGTAAATGTTTTCACATATCTAGAATTCTCTAACTTACAAATGTTTGTACTGTTTCCTATTAAAACACCATAAAGGTGGGAGTGAGCATAAAGGTGGGAGAGAGCATAAAGGTGGGAGAGAGAGCATAAAGGTGGGAGAGGGCATAAAGGTGGGAGAGAGCATAACAGTGGGAGAGAGCATAAAGGTGGGAGAGGGCATAAAGGTGGGAGAGGGCATAACAGTGGGAGAGACCATAAAGGTGTGAGAGACCATAAAGGTGTGAGAGAGCATAAAGGTGGGAGAGGGCATAAAGGTGGGAGAGAGAGCATAAAGGTGGGAGAGAGCATAAAGGTGGGAGAGGGCATAAAGGTGGGAGAGGGCTTAAAGGTGGGAGAGAGCATAAAGGTGGGAGAGGGCATAAAGGTGGGAGAGAGCATAACAGTGGGAGAGACCATAAAGGTGTGAGAGACCATAAAGGTGTGAGAGACCATAACGGTTAGAGAGGGCATGAAGGTGGGAGAGGGCATAAAGGTGGGAGAGAGCATAAAGGTGTGAGAGACCATAACGGTTGGAGAGGGCATGAAGGTGGGAGAGAGCATAAAGGTGGGAGAGGGCATAAAGGTGGGAGAGAGCATAAAGGTGTGAGAGACCATAACGGTTGGAGAGAGCATAACAGTGGGAGAGAGCATAAAGGTGGGAGAGGGCATAACGGTGGGAGAGGGCATAACAGTGGGAGAGAGCATAAAGGTGGGAGAGGGCATAACGGTGGGAGAGACCATAACGGTGAGAGAGGGCATAACAGTGGGAGAGAGCATAAAGGTGGGAGAGAGCATAAAGGTGGGAGAGACCATAACGGTTGGAGATAGCATAACAGTGGGAGAGGGGATAAAGGTGGGAGAGAGCATAAAGGTGGGAGAGGGCATAAAGGTGGGAGAGGGCATAAAGGTGGGAGAGAGCATAAAGGTGTGAGAGGGCATAAAAGTGGGAGAGGGCATAACGGTGGGAGAGGGCATAAAGGTGGGAGAGAGCATAACAGTGGGAGAGAGCATAAAGGTGGGAGAGGGCATAAAGGTGGGAGAGACCATAACGGTGGGAGAGGGCATAACGGTGGGAGAGAGCATAAAGGTGGGAGAGGGCATAACGGTGGGAGAGAGCATAAAGGTGGGAGAGAGCATAAATGTGGGAGAGGGCATAAAGGTGGGACAGAGCATAAAGGTGGGAGATACTATAATGGTGGTAGAGAGCATAAAGGTGGGAGATACTATAATGGTGGGAGAGGGCATAAAGGTGGGAAAGATAATATTTTGCAGGCAGATATAGTGAGTCATTGATAGAAAATAAATTAGGTAACATTTTTTACCTGTCTATGACATTGAGAGACCACCCACCATTTTTTTTCCAACCATATAACCCTCTTTATGCAAACACACAGCTCACAGACTCACAGCTGATGCATCAGAGACCTAGCGGCTGCTTCTGATTGGATAATACTATTCTGAAAGCTTTTGTAAATATTTAAGGATCTGTGAAGGCTGAGTGAGTTGTTAATGATATATATATATATATATATATATATATATATATATATATAATACATTTGTGTTCACATTTGAATGTCTAAAACAAGTTAAAAAAATGATTTCATGCCCAGAATTTTGAGAAATACAGTTATCACACTGCATTCTGGGAACCTTGGCAGGGACATGCAGATGTGCCCACAAAGACTTCGCTCTTGTAATCGATAACCATAATACATTTTGCTTCCCTTAAGCATATGCCCGCTGTGTAAAACAGCTTTGAGCAAAGCCAGCCATAGAAGCCATCCACCTTACAGTAAATAAATTGCACATTTGCCTGTCCCTGCCAAGGTTCCCAGAATGCAGTGTAATAACTGTATTTCTCATTCTGGGCATGAAACAAGTATTTTAACATTAGCATTCAAATGTACTATTTATTTACTGTATTACTGTACGGCGGAGGCTTCTATCGCTCTTTTACCCACCACCATATATTAAATGATTGTTGTGGTGAACTATATATATAAATATAATTACGCCTATAGACCTACAACTGCTGGTGGAACGACATGGTGGTAGGGGCACAGAGATGCACATGAGATTGCGCGTCCACGGGCGGCTACAGAGTCTGTGCCCAGGAGCTCCAGATGGGTTTGTCCCGGCTTGGCACAATGCCGCTGATTCACACGCCTTCCCTTGCATTGCGGGGGAGATAACTCACTTCCTATCGAGTAAAAATAAAATGCATCAGAACCTTTAACCCCTTTGTAGCCAGTGAGACCCAAAAGCGGATTCCATATCCAGGTGGCCAGAGCAAAGAGAACTTAATCTTGTTATTGGGGCGACTGGCTGCTCACATTCTGCAGACACCTCCCTGAATCCTCTTCAACTCTTCATAGTTTAGTACATCTGGCCCATGAAGCATGAGCCGATGGCAGAACCAGGACACCTGTCAGCCCCATGTACTGGGTAATAATAATAATAATAATAATAATATATACAAAGAAATATCTGCCCAGGAACAGTGCCCCAGATGTGAGGGCAGCTCCTGTGCCAGTGACTGGCGATGAGCAATCACTGAAAGTGGCAGAGTGATGATGAAGGGCGAGAGGAAGAGCATGAGTCACAATCTCACTCTGTATAGAGGGTCACAAGAGAGGAATCACAGAGCTGGGAGGGTTAACATGAGCTTTAATGATAGACTCACCAAATATGGAGTGAAAATAAACATTACATAGATCTAATTGCAAGCTCTGTAGCCAAGAGTCATGAAGAGATTATCAATGTGTTTCCAGACTGTATATACATATGTACACTATGGGGATCACACCGCAAGTGCCCTTATACCTGCCAGGACTGCGTATCATGTATTGTGCTTATATATATATAAATGCAGTATGTATACAGATAGAGTGTATATATATATACTGTATCTACTGTAAATACAGACTGCATCTATATACACAGTATATCTATACACACTGCATTTATATATACACACTGTATCTGTGTACAAACTGTATTTATCTATATACACTGTATCTGTATACACACTGCATTTATATATATATATCCTTATTAAATTGCGATTCTATAAATTTAAAAGGGCTCTCTATAAGCACACAGCATATTTTATTTACAGAAGTTTTTAGTTAGTGAAGACCTTGCGTTTGGATAGAAGATCACTAACTAAAAACTTCTGTAAAAAAATATGCTCTGTGCGCTTATAGAGAGCCCTTTTAAATTTATAGAATCGCAATTTAATAAGGCTGATACACTGTATCTGTATACACACTGCATATATATATATACACACTGTATCTGTATACACACTGCATTTATATATATACACTGTATCTGTATGCACACTGCATTTATATATATACACTGTATCTGTATACACACTGCATTTATATATATACACTGTATCTGTATACACACTGCATTTATATATACACTGTATCTATATACACACTGCATTTATATATACACACTGTATCTGTATACACACTGCATTTATATATATACACTGTATCTGTATACACACTGCATTTATATATATACACTGTATCTGTATACACACTGCATTTATATATATACACTGTATCTGTATACACACTGCATTTATATATACACTGTATCTATATACACACTGCATTTATATATATACACTGTATCTGTATACACACTGCATTTATATATATACACTGTATCTGTATACACACTGCATTTATATATATACACTGTATCTGTATACACACTGCATTTATATATACACTGTATCTATATACACACTGCATTTATATATACACACTGTATCTGTATACACACTGCATTTATATATATACACTGTATCTGTATACACACTGCATTTATATATATACACTGTATCTGTATACACACTGCATTTATATATATACACTGTATCTGTATACACACTGCATTTATATATACACTGTATCTATATACACACTGCATTTATATATATACACTGTATCTGTATACACACTGCATTTATATATATACACTGTATCTGTATACACACTGCATTTATATATATACACTGTATCTGTATACACACTGCATATTTATATATATATATATATATATATATATATATATATATATATACACTGTATCTGTATACACACTGCATTTATATATATACACTGTATCTGTATACACACTGCATTTATATATATACACTGTATCTGTATACACACTGCATTTATATACACAGTCTATCTGTAAACACACTGCATTTAAATATATACACTGTATCTGTATACACACTGCATTTATATACACAGTCTATCTGTATACACACTGCATTTAAATATATACACTGTATCTGTATACACACTGCATTTAAATATATACACTGTATCTGTATACACACTGCATTTATATACACAGTCTATCTGTATACACACTGCATTTAAATATATACACTGTATCTGTATACACACTGCATTTAAATATATACATTGTATCTGTATACACACTGCATTTATATATATACATTGTATCTGTATACACACTGCATTTATATATATACACTGTATCTGTATACACACTGCATTTATATATATACACTGTATCTGTATACACACTGCATTTATATATATACACTGTATCTGTATACACACTGCATTTATATACACAGTCTATCTGTAAACACACTGCATTTAAATATATACACTGTATCTGTATACACACTGCATTTATATACACAGTCTATCTGTATACACACTGCATTTAAATATATACACTGTATCTGTATACACACTGCATTTAGGTTCTGTAGGTTCTGGACAGATAAATAAGTCCAGTCTGTGAATACAGAATACACATACATTCTGTATTATCTATCAGGGAGTAATAATAATCTCACAAGGTTTCAGTGGCCAAAAGAAACAAAGGACTTTGCAAATGTCAATAAAATAAAGGACACTGAGAATATACGTAAAAAGAAGTGTGGAGTCTGGATTTGAATTGATCTTATGTTTTTTTTAATGTGGTTTTAATTTGTTGCTGTGTGCTAAATAAATACAATTAAAATGGTCCTGTTTCTTTATGAATCCTTGTTTTCCCACTTCATAGATTAACATAGAAATTGGTGAGGTCTCATCTCATTAGTGAGAAATAATCATTTAGTATATATACATATGAATAATAGTGATGAGCTTTCGAGAGCGACCTCTCTTTATCAAGCAATACTATTTGGGGGATTGTACAAAAAAGCAAAATAACTGGGAGAGATCATAAATAATGTCCTGATGTGAATCTGTAGACCAGGTTTTAGATAAGAACACAGCAGAGCTATAACTTAGGGCCATATATATATATATATGTCTGTCCTATAAAAGAAAGTATCACTATATGCTACAATACTCTGATTATATATATATTTTCTTTTTCCATGTTTCTGTGGACCCTGGGCCGATTCCGAGGTGCACTTCGAGAAAACCCACTCAGGGGAAGAATTTTAAGGGCTCATTACTTTGTGTTATATGAATTGCAAGACTAAACGTTTTATGTAAAATGATAAAACCATGTGATCCCTAGATGGTAACGGAGGGGTTAACCCGTTATACATTATTCCTCACTATGAAACTAAATTGAATGATTTGACTCATGGCTGTTTTTTTTCTTGTTTATGAAGAGTGAGAATGAGCAGCCAGCAGCCACGCCCTGCCAGGCCCGGTGCCAACCAATCAGAGGGCTCAGCCCAGATATATAAGGACCCGACACTTCTCTTATTGTCAGAAAGCTCAGGAATCTGACCCAGCGCCTTAAGGAGCCTCAAACTGAATACGTATTGTGGTGAGTGATGTGTGGATGTGCTGCAGAGCATTGCAGAGTAGTGATGTGCTGCAGAACTTTGCTATGGGACATCTCAGGTATTGCAGAATACAATCTGATATAGTTACAGAGTAACTGAGATTCAAAAAAGACTTTTAGTCCATCAAGTTCAACCTTTTTATTTCTCCTCTGACCCGTGTAATATGTGACTTGTGAATCATTCCGGGGGGGAAACAAAAAAACATTTAAATATTAACAAAAATCTCATTAGGAGAAAAAGCCCCTCCTGATCCCAAAACTGTCCGATTATTCCGGGACCGATATCGGATCTATTCTCGTTATCTGTGCGCCCTTTTTTATCCAACCCCTTTTTATGCTTATCTACTAAATATGTTGTCGTAACTGTGTTTTTTTGTTTTTTATAAATGTATATTATTTACTTTTTAATGCAATTGTTTGTTTAGATTGTAAGCTCTGCGGGACAGATCTATTTGCATTCTCCCATCAATGTATTAGATATTTTCTTATTTTGGATCCTCTGTGTATTTCACCTCCAGCTGCAGCATTCTGCATCTGCAGTGAGTGCTCTTGGACTGGAGCCGCTAGTTGCTTTTGGTGCCAGTCCCTCAAGTCATTGACATCTGAGGGTTTTCCCATGATCCTCTGCATCTGCAAAAATACCTAATAAACTTGAGCAATAAAATGCAGAATAGGAATGGGAGATCTTGTAGTTTTATGTCAGTATTAAACATAGATATGACAGTAGATATGAAGAAAGCCCATCTAATGTGCCCACTATATCTACCTACAAAGCTTGGACTAAATAAATGACAGGATAACCTTATGCTTATCACAAGCAGCCTTAAATGCCTTTGGTACCACTCGCGCTGGAAGGCTGCTCCATTCCCCTACTACCCCTCCATAAGATAGCTGGTTACACATTCAGCTTCAAATCACAACCTCTTGTTCTTGTATTCCTCCTTTCTAGATGGGGATAAGTTAAATGTTTTATTCATTACTAAAACTAACTGTATTTAAATAAATGCTCATTATGTTATAATCTGTTTTATTTGGAGCTTATGAAAGTGATGTTTTTTTCTTAATTATACCAATATATATAATATATATATAAGTGTATATATGTGGATGGTGCACATTTACACTGACCATGTGAGGGGGTCGTGTCCTCCCATAATGCTGAGGAGCAGCAGAAGTATCGTACAGACTGTATATTACCCAGAATGCTCTCTGAGTCCCTCTTCCCCTAGATGTATATAAACAGCTGGCACGTGGGTACATTTCTCTTCCAGTTTGGTTAGTTTATGGTCAATGTTTGCTCAGTGTGGAATAATTACTAGTAGCCAGGGGTCAGTTGTGGTCCAGACCCAGTAGGACCAGCCCCATCTAATATGTGTATGTGACCAGGTGTGATGGGCGGTCAGTCCCAGTAGTACAAGCCCCTGCTAATATGTGCATATGACCAGGTGTGATGGGCGGTCAGTGTCTGATGGGTCCAACTGTTTATTTGCAGGATATTATTTCCAAGATGAAGATACTTCTTACGTTGCTGATCTCTTGTGTCCTCATCACTGGGCTGGAATCTGTAAGTAATCTGGATATTGTACTGAGCCTGAGGGTCTAGGAGCCAGTTTACTGATGATAGGTGCCAGGACACAGCAATGTACTGATAATATCACAGACATATTATAAAACATATTAAAAGGAAATGGATGTTTGGTTATTTCACTATATTACATATATATTCCCATAACCATACACTGTAAATTTATATTAAAATACCGTAATCATTTTTGCTTCTTCTACAGAGACCACAGAGGAGGCCAAAACAGGACAGACAAGGTATCTATCTATCTATCTATATAAGTATCTATGTATGTATGTATCAATCGTAAATAAGCACTTATAGTATTATACATAAATGACCCTTTATTTTCAGCTATAGTTTGCTCCATTTTCCTTGATACAATCTCTTGTCTGGTTCCACAGATTGTGTCTGTCTCAATGGCGGCATCTGTCACAGGCGTCAGTGCTTGTGCCCCAAGGGATACACCGGAGATCATTGTGATATAGGTAGGTTAAAAGACCTCAGAAATGGAGACCATTCCTTCTAAAGTATAGAAATACTTTATGCACTATAGTGGGATTGGGATTGAGTACAAATATTTATTTTCTGTAAACTGAGAAGTCTTTAATCTTTATAGAATAGACTGAAGCAGATTAGTGACTCTGAACCTGGCAGGCAAGATATTCTTCCAACCCACGACCCATTGGTACAATCCATTCATTTAGTTGGGAACCGATCCATATGGATAAAAAGTGTCCACCGCCAAAACAATTTACAGTCAGATCCTGAATGCCCAACTTTACATTCCCCACCCACTTGTCTCACAAGGAAACCATTTATCTTTATTCATTTTCATGGAGGTTTGTTTCTGCTCCATTAGTGGCACAATGATGCCTTTAGTATGATGTGGGGTTTGATGCAGTCAGCTGGGGGTAAACTTGTGGAAGGACATGTTTTTTTCTCAGGTCTTTACACCGGTAGATTTAAATACCCAATTCTAGGGATTCTGTAATAATCATACAATTGTATGCCCCTCATGCCATCTCTCCCTGACCTGCTGCTCCTCTATTGCAGATACTCGATCTCAGTGTTACATAGGTAGTGGAGTGGACTATAGGGGCACAGCATCCAAGACCCTCTTTGCAGAGAGCTGCCTGCATTGGGATTCCCCCCGACTGAAAGACTCCATGTTTAATGCCCAAAGGGAGGGTGCGCTGCTACTTGGACTGGGGAAACACAACCACTGCAGGTAAGGTGGGCTAATAGAGTAGTGGAGGTGGCACGCTTGTCTAAGCATGTCCTGATAATCTTCAGCCTGAGGGTTCTAGTACATTAGAGATGTCCATTACTGTCTCAGGTAGTGACCTTACATATTGCAGGACTGTCTGAGCCTGCCCTAATAATGTCCAGTCAAGTGGCCACCTTGAAGTAAATGGTCTTAGTACTATCTTGGTCTGCCCTAATAATGTCTAGTCAAGTGGTCACCTTGCAGTAAATGGGCAACCAGTACTTTCTTGATAATCTTTAGTTAAAAGGTCACTTTATATTATACGAAAACAGTTGAATTTATACAACTCTTATTTTTACTTTTTTCCTACTGTCAGAAACCCAGACATTGGCATGAAACCGTGGTGTTACATCCAGAGGGGAAGGGTCATTTATTCAGTGAACTGTCAACTGCCCCAGTGTGAGACCGAAAGGATTCCAGGTCAGTATCAAGTACTCATGGCTGATATAATACCACTACAAGTAGATTAAGAGGAAATCCACTAATTAGCAAATAACATTCGCAGTCCGCTACTCTGTAATGTCTTCACGTTTGTCTCCCCTTAGTGGAATACAAAATATTTGCAGATTGAAAAACTGAAACCTTTTGCTGATCAACTTTAAAGTTATAACAGGAAATAATTCTGGATGCAGACCCCTAACATTAGACAATAATTGTAGTTGTAGTTTTACACTTCAGTGTTGACTCTTGGCTTGGGTGACCATTGTATCCCATACTATGGGTTATTATTACATTAATGGGCTAGTATTCATTGCTATAATATGAATGTGATTTAGTAACACTGTTCTCAAACTGTGGTCACTGGGCCACCACTGATACAATAGCTTCATTCAGATAGTCCATACTACAGCTAAAATTACAAAAATATTATGAAATCAAAAAGAATAATAAAATGCACAAACTGTACAGAAGAGTCTAAGTTGCAGACTTGAAATTGTTAAGATGCAGACAGAAATATCATTATGTGGTTAGAGAAGGCTCTCAGCAGTTCTCAGGTGGTCCAAAAAGACCCTGGTCAACTTCTAAGTGGTTAATAAAAATGTATGGGAGCCTCTGATTTAGCACTGGATAACTACATAAAGGGGCAAAAGAGGAGGAAAATAGGGATATGAGATTTGGGGAAAGAATAAGAGAAATAGGGAATTGTTCTATGCTAAGAATATACATATTTGTATGAATATACAACGTGACATAATACTGATGAAACCAAGATACTCATTACTGATAGTCTATCCAGATATTATATGAGATATGCAATTACTCCACTAATGTGACCTTATTGTCACTTCTCAGAACCAACCTGTGGACAGCGCCAAGAGAAGAAGTTCAAGATAGTGGGTGGAAACAGCTCTCCCATTGAGTCTCAGCCATGGATGGCCGCCCTCTACCAGATCAGCAGGCGAAGGAATATACAGGAAAACTTTCTGTGCGGTGCCAGCCTTATCAGTCCATGCTGGGTGCTCACTGCAGCTCATTGCTTTGGAAATAGGTAAGTACCGCACTGACCCAATAGTCTTCAGAACAATAGTGGTGAGATGTACCAATCATAAAGTCATACACTAACATCTTATTCCTGTATTTAATATGTGTGTGTATATATATATATATATATATATATATATATATATATTACAGTGCTATGGTGTGGTACAAGAGGCTGTATCAGGCTACCTTAAGAGCTTGCAATCTGTTGTTTCTTTAAAGGCATAGTATGGTATCACATAGCTCTTGGTTGGAGATACTTGTCACTCCATTAAGATTTTGGTTTTTTTCTCCTTTGTAAGAAACCAAGATTTTAGGAGTGTGGACTATTGCTTCTTGAGCTCCTATTTCCTTCATAGCCGTCACTTATTTTGATGAAGCAATATAACATATTGTATGCAATAAGACACAATTTGATCCCTAATTTCTATTTAATGCAGCTACGTCCCAGAGCCAAAAGATTTTACAGTCACTCTGGGAAAGTTTACACTGGAAGAAGCCAACGAGGAGAAGGAGCAAAAGTTCTTAGTGGAGAAAATTATCCTTCACCCTGAATATAGCGATGAAACGGGAGCCCACGACAGCGATATCGGTAAGAACGGTCTCATCTAAGGTTTGGTGACACTCCAATAGGAAGGGTCTATTATGGGGTCATCTCAATGTGTTTGTGGTGTCCATGGGCCTGTATAAGAGACTAATACAGTTTAAAAGATTTACATATAATATCATTTTAATGTTATCCTGTGACAATTCATCTTAGCTAATGAAGAGGGTTGTCCTACTTGGGCTTGCTCTCTATTCAGTCCTATTATCAAGATCCTCTTTATAGTGGCAGACTTTCAACAGAACTGAGGTTTAACTGAATGTTTCACCCCATTCCCAGGTGTCCATTCCTGATAGAAACATAACTGACCAACATTATTAAACCTAAAATAAGAGTTCCTGCTATCAATTAAAGTTTCTTATAAGAGCTTTCAGTGGTCACCTTATCTCAGTCTTTATTCGGTTTATTTTTTGAGCTACCTTAATGTATTCCTGTAGTAAGACTTGTACCCTCCAGTGGTCACTAATATCACTCCAGTGGTCACTAATATCACTGACCAATCATTCTACAATTAAAGGCTAGTGAGGAATCTACATTCTATGTCACATATCAGCAATTGTATAGTAGTTGTATAGTAGTAATGTTGTGCTGTTTAGAGATTAATTCCCATAATCCTCCTCTCTCAGCACTGGTGAAGATTAGGTCAGCGTCTGGACAATGCGCCTCCCTGACCGACTCTGTGCAGACCGTGTGCCTCCCACTAGCTGGTCTGAACCTGAGAGATGCCACACAGTGCGAGGTGTCTGGATACGGGAAAGAGCATTACAGTAAGTGACCGCGCTAGCACCTTATGTTGTATGGTTATAGACCACAAGACCAGGCAGTGATCCAAGTGTCACAATCAGAGATGTCATTAGATATTGCCCAATCAGGACCACTCAGATAGGAGCCCCCCTGTCTGCACATTATTATCATTCCCCTTCTCTCTTTACTCTTCTCTTTGCTTTCCTACTTTCTTCAGGATCAGTCTTTCCTCTTTTACTCTCTGCAAACTGATTTTCTTTTGTCTTTAAAAGTTGTCTCCCTAGACATGGCCAAAGTATAACTAAATCGCTACATCCCACACTGTATAAAAACCTCCGGCTACTTTAATATTTCATTTTTATGTATATTATAAAGAGCCAATGACATATAAAATCTACTTTTTGTGCCCATGTAGATTGGTTTACATAGTGCTGACACATTTGTAGCTAAAACGTGAGCATAGCAGCAGAGTTATAGTTACTGATACTTTGTTTTGTACGATTGTACTTTAAAGCGTAAGCAATTGTTGGCATCTCTATAATAATCTGTGCATTTGAACACTTCATAATCTTTCTTGAATATAATTTTAAACTTGAATGGATAATTCAAACTGAAGCAGAAGGGTAGGATGTGTAGTCTAATTTAAATTCAATGTTCCAGTTTTGCATAAAATACTTTAATGGACTGTGAATTCATCCTACCATTGATTTTGTTTCTTAATAATATGACCATCACTGGTACTTCATGAGGCTGCATCTCACTCTTTCTTCAGATAATTTCCTCTACTCCTCAACCCTGAAGACTACAAAGGTCCAGCTGGTTCCTCAGAGTCAATGCCAATCAGATCTGTACTATGGAAAACTTGTGAACAACAACATGTTGTGCGCTGCGGACCCTGAGTGGAAGGTGGATGCTTGCAAGGTAAGGGAATCAAGATGGTGCTTGGCTTCCACATTCTCCTTCTTTCTCCATAGGTGGTCCAAGTCACCTGATATTTGATATAAACACAAGAAAGAAAATAACATGAATCATGAATTGTGGTTGGTTTGTGTGTCAATGAGACACTGATTACCTGCTTTAACTGAAAATTAATGGTTTATGGACTTGCTGGAGTAAAGTAAGTCAATATGGGAAAACACATGGTTCTAATTTTTACAGCATGATTCATATACACAGGGTACAACACATTTTTGTCTGAAATACAATCCATTATAAAACTCTGGAGCATCATTCAGGTATCAGAAATGTTCACCCTTTTCTCTTTCTCTTCCAGGGCGATTCTGGAGGACCTCTGACCTGCGAGCACAATGGACAGATGATGCTGTATGGTATTGTCAGTTGGGGTGAGGAGTGCGCCAAGGAGAACAAGCCGGGAGTGTACACTCGAGTTACAAACTATCTGCCCTGGATAAATGCAATAATGACCCAGGACAACAATGCCAATAGCAAAGCCATCCTAAAATAGACACTCCCCCGAAACCTGTCACCAAGGAGGGACCGGGTGAGAGAACATGTGACCCTTTCACTGCCAGCAGAAAGGGTTCAGGGTCTACAAGGCTCAGCACTCACAAGCTGAGGGTCTGTGTTGGTGCCAGTAGTTTTATTAAGATTAATAGTTTCAGGTACATAGATGACAAAAAGGTTTAGCTCCATCCTGACCTGGGATTGCCAGCCTCATTGGTGCCAGCTTTGGTGGAATTTATGTGAAACTGTATATAAGTGGATATTAGCTGACATCACACATATTAAAAACTGCGTCAGCTGTCACATTCTGGGGTCTACACATCTTCTATTAATCTCCCTCTTAATTCCATTCTAAAATTCTGACTTTTGCTACCAAAAAAAATGCAAATAAGAGGCAAACCCAACTATGATGTCATATTAACACATTAAGATGATGGAAAGATATAGCAAATTGTTGATGCCAAGATGCCCAATTTTAGACAATTTCAGTGGCAAACACTCATTTTCACTACCCCTGAAAGACAAACAACCATCTTGCTCTTTCATCTTATAAATACTACCTTCTGGAGACCTTTTTAGAAGATAATTTGCCCCCAGTACCTCTAAGATCTCACAGACCTTGTAACATGTTCCAGGTTCCATCCATTCTCATTCAGTGAAGGTTTTATTTAATTGCACTTGTGTTCCATTGCACCCCTTTAAACCTCAAGGAGATGTAAATTACCAGGAGACAATATTGTATATTAAGTATTGCACAGACGGGTATTTAATGTACCAGTGCCTTATGAGTCACTTCCAATATAAAAATCACTTGTTTGGAGTAAGTGACCCCATCTTCTTCAGCATTAGAGGGGTTGATACACATTAAATGTGTTTATGGAACTTATCCTTCTTAGCCAATAATTATTATTAGGTCCATTATTGTAAATATGTATCCAGTAAATTATTACAAATATTTATCTATTATATTAATATATATTTATATTTCTAATGTCCTACAGATTAACACTTTAGCAGCTACACTAGAGAAGCTTCAATACATTTATGGCTGGACGCCATATTGTCAACCATGACCCCAACAAGGCCTATCGCACTCTAACAATGTAGCTAACCCAAAGATTTGATAGTAGATAAGAACCAGTGAACTCATCTAAACTGACCATTATATCTAGCCAAAAAACTCTGTTTTTTTACTACTTATAATAGCCTTATCCTCATCACATGTCTTGTATTTGTTTCCCACTTCCATTGGAAGGCTGCTCCACTTATCTACTACCCTTTCTGTAAAGTAGTACTTTCCTCACATTAGACATACAGATTTGTATCATTTTTGAACCTATTGTTTAAAACTAACAAATAACTAAACTTGTATAAAATTGGGATGGTTCATTTTCCTGATAATTGTGTTGGTTTCCATGTGGTTACATTATAATATTATACACAATAATGTTACAAGAAGCTCCATCTCGTTCTGCTGTTTTAAAGTTGTGTTTCTGTAATTATCTGACATGGTAAAAATGATTTTATTTTACTCCAGCAGGGAAGAGGTTAATGTTACATATCATCATTTTAACCTCTCCCTGTGCCACTGAAATGACTTTATGGGCTGGCCCCTTGAGCATTGTCTGTTTTTTATTTTATTTATTTTTTTATTTATTGTATTGTATTTTATTTTTAATTGTTAATAAATTATTTTTATTGCAAAAATGTGTTTACATGTTGTTTTTACATAAAAAGATTTTGTATTCGATGTACAAACAATACAAAGTTTCACATCAATGACATTTGTTTTGTTTCACTTGACTCAAGAAAAATATTTTTTACTCTTTTATATAATTCAGTTCTTGTAATTGCCGCAAAACATTAGAAAATAGAGTAAGGGATGGGGAAGGAGATGGGCTATCATTTCCTAAGCATAAAGACATAATCTCATTTAAACGGACAGTTTATTAACAGATGTTAACCTTGTGTTTTTTTAACATAACGAAAACATTATTTATTTTTATATGTAAACTTAAAGGGCCAGTTAATTCAGCACAATTTGGACGACATCACAATAAAGATATCCTAAAAACGTGTTGAAATGTGTGCATTTTTCACAGAGAAAATAAAACCTACATTTTATTTTGATTCCCAGCCCTATCTCTGCCTCACATCTCAGACAGAGTGTTGTTCTTCCTCCTAAGTGACTGCAACCACTCAGGGGGCAGGGGTGTGTCTCTATTAAATCTATGAGAAGTCTTATGACTGACAGGGACATCATGGATAGAGGCGGGACCTCCTGCCCTGTATGTCACCAACCAGTAGCCTGCTTTATGAAACACTTTACATCAGCTCCGCATACTCTAATACAGCATATACATATATGAATAGACACACATTAGATTTATTTCGGATGTATGCATTTATTTATATAGAATTTATGCATTTTCTTAGCTTTCTGCTCATTACTCCAGGGGTGTGATATAGGGCATACACAGACCCTGCTGTGTTGCTTTCTCACGCCGAGCACATGCGCACACACGGCACAGGCTCATTGCTGGGTTGTTTTCTCACACACAGCTTCCCCTGTGCCTGTGCTCTGCTTGTGGGAGGGGCAGAGACTGCACTGCTCATTGGTCACAGGGGATGATTGACAGGACACTGAGAGCCTGGATGTAGCAGCTTGTGTTGGGGGGAGCTCTATGAGTAACAGACTCCTCCCATAGACCTATACTAAAGCAGCACTGGCCAGTGTAGTGCACTGATAGGCTGAGAGGCATACACCTTTAATTAAAATGGTAGGTATAGGGGGGGGGGGGGGGTGTTACACATGTAAATAAACAAAAGCAAAAAAACTGAAATAAAAAAACTAAGAATAGTCACATGTAAATAGCACTATATGGGAGGTAACTGTCCCTTAAAGATAATTCATAGTAATGCACTTTTGTAAGAAAGGGTAGAGTTTGTGTATTCTGCAGTACTGTACCATCATCAGGCTGTTTTCTTGCTGTAATGCTTTGTAGTATTTATATTTAACAGAGAGACATTCAGATAATTTCTGCCTAATAAAAAGTTAATGGTAAAAGGAAATATGAATATTTAAGAGTTTAAATAATATATGTGACCAATCTGTATTGCTAAGTAAATGAATGCTGTTCTTGTGTACCTTCTTTATGTGTAACAAAGAGCAACATGCAAATATATTGTCAATGGAATACCCCTAGAGGGGAGCAAATAAACAATAAAACTGTGAGCAAAATATTTAAAACTTTGGAGCCTAGGGGCGCTTCACTGTGAAGGGTGTCTCATTTCAAACTTCAACATGTTCCTTGGCATAAAAACAATAAATTCTGCAGTACACAGACTCACCACTAGGAAATAGAGAATTAGAAGTGGAAGGCCGCTGCTGTGAGGCTGTCATTGCTCAGTACATGGAGCGAATTCTGATCTATGCTCGATCCTCTGCAGTATTCATCTACATACAGCTGTCAAAAAACATGGAGTGTGGGTGTCAAGGACCCCTTTTTCCAGTTCCTGGATCTCAGCCCATTAAAGGACAGACGGCTTGGCTGCAGCCACTCCATTTTATTGTAATCTGCTCTGGCCCATTGTTAGCAAATTAGGTTAAGCTGCCATGTACTCTATCTAAGGTCTGGATCCCTCAGACACAGACGGCAGGATGTGTATTAGAAGGTCGCTCTATTGCTCTCAGGTGTCAGCCATCAAGGTACTGCTAGACCCCATGTGGGGTCATCTCCTGTAATTGTCTGCCACACCCTCCCGTTGTTACATTGAGTACACCCCCTCTGTATCTAACTGCTATAAATATTGTTTGACTTTTCAAAATAAATCAGTTCACTTTTGAGGCATATAGAAATCGTGTGTCTCTTATTTTTCACCCGTTCTCCTGGATGGCTGCAGGGAGGTACTGAGAGACTCTGTAGGATCCTGCTGGGGTAGGTTTGACTGTAACAGGTCTTATCAAGCCCCCTAAGAAGAAACAGATCTTGAGTCTCTTGGTAGCCTGGAAGTGCTGATTTCTGAAGCAAGACCCCTGACCAATGCAGAAGCCAGATATCAGGGTGCTGGTGCTGAGATTTCCAAGGGCCCCACGGCCTTATTTTGTGATAACCAACAAAAAAAGATTGAAATTCAGTACATATACAGAATACTGGTCTGGATCATTATCATGGCGTCTGGAGTGGACCGCCATCTTTACTTAATAAATATATTGAGACTTCTATAGTGCAGCCCCCTTAATGCTTATAAATAAACTCTTGACTTGCAATAGATAAATATAACATTTTAACATAAATTATGAATGTCTGTACATTCAACTCATGTGTATTAACCATTGTCATGCTGGAAATAATTATATTATTATTCTGTTACAGGGTTAACCCTGACTGGTACATCATGCTTATACTGCAGGGGACTTTTAAGGCACTGGGAGATTAACCATTAAAATGCCCTTCTATAGTATTTTTTAAATATAATTTTTGGCCCCTGCAATTTCCATCTCCTTCAGTTTTAGAAAGAAGCAGCAGAGCACAAGTGCAATTAAAGAACCCTTCACTAGATGAGAATAATCATAGGATGTAGGATCCTGCTGTGGTAGGTTTGACTGTAACAGGTCTTATCAAGCCCCCTAAGAAGAAGCAGATCTTGAGTCTCTTGGTAGCCTGGAAGTGCTGATTTCTGATGCAAGGCCCCTGACCAATACAGAAGCCAGATATCAGGGTGCTGGTCCTGAGATTTCCAGGGGCCCCACGGTCCTTGTGGGTATATAATCTGTAGTCTATAGCAGATAGCCCTGGGCTTGTCTAGCCTCTACCCTCGGATTTTCACAGTGGGAATTTGAAGACAGCTACACATAGGAACATATTAAACATCTCCCCTCATTGATATATAATTTTTCTTTACCGTGGCAGCCTATGAGTTAAATAAGAAAAACTTTGCCAGAAATTCTCCCCTCTAGGCGGTGTGGTGCAGAGGCTGCAAAAGTGATTTAAAATACATTTTATATTGTTAATAAAAATGAATGAAAAATTAGCAGCCTCAGCTCTCCCCCACAGATAAATAATTAACCTGCATCTGGGTGCTGTGCACCTTAGGCATCAGCTTTGCACTGATCTCCAATGAAGATAGTGTAATGTTGCTGTAATTATTTCATAAAAACACGGCTTCCAAAGGTTGGTCCTTCTACTGACAATCATTTTCTTTCTCCTTCCCAAATTATTACAATAAGCATGCTAGTCTGTTCAGTGAGCTAAGCAGATCTAGGCCCCTCCCATGCAATATTTACAAGTCTAAACAACAATGGGTGGAGCAAAAAGCTCATCCTGTTTTGTCTGCTAAATATTTTAAGTGTCAGTTTTAAGCGACAAAGAATATACTTTCAGGGACTTAGTGCACAACTTTGCAGATAATCCCAATACACATTTTACTGAAAGAAGCCCCATTTATAATGGTTCAAGAGTCATCTATTCACCTCGCACGTGTTTCCCTGATACTCATTTGCTAACATGCATAATAAGTACATTAGGAACCTACATAATCTAAGATCATATTTGGACTTTTATTTGTATCAAGCAAGTTCCCTCCAGTGTAGAAAGTTTACACCAAAATGAGACAGAGGAAGCATTGTTTTTTCACCTCTTTTCTAGGTCAGTTACATGATATGGACTGACTGATATGGAGGAATCCTTGTGAATAATAAATCAGTATGCACAAGCTTGTGTTTTGATACCATTCTTTTGAATGTTGCTTTTGAAGAAGCTGCTTCCTTGCAGCGAAACGGCTGTCAGGCATAGATAGGACCAGAGGATTAGCTAGATTCCAATTATTTTACTGCACTAGTTATGAGGTCCCTGTTTAGGGCCATTATGAAATTGTTGAAGATGATAAAAATAGTTACAGTCTGTAACTAGAGTATTTGCGTGGATAATAATTCCTAACGCTGGTTGTCCCAGAGCGGCATTTATGTCTATAGTTATTACAATATAACTCACACAGCAATATTTGAACACTTTTTCTCAGTTTCGAGTAGTATCTTGAGGAAATTGAATAAAGTGATTACAGATACTGTCCAGGAACTTTAACCTTCAAACTTGGAGCTGCTCAATATTCAGTCATCTATTTTTAAATAAGCCCCTCTTTGTAATCAGCGGTACATGTTTTGGAGTATCCATATTTATTGTGAGCGTCCATCCATGTACTTTAAGAAAATCTTGTCAAACAGGTGACTTTTGAATGCAGTAAAGTTTTTCAATTGTTTTAATGCATAATGTAATAAAACAGAAACAACATTTGGGACTGCTGTCTATTTAAAGGGCAACTGTGGCCATATTTTTTTAAAGTATTTGAAAACAGGTGACATGTTTTTAGTATTTAGAATAAAATACCGCCTCTAACTTTCTATATATATATATATATATTTTATTTTTTTTATTTTTTTATTTTTTTTTCTAATAATTTTTCTGCTGTAAAATTGCCATATATAAAAAATATTTATATTAAATATTAAAATATTTATTTCCGGTTTCTCTTAGCACCGCTCATCCTCATTCAGATTCTATTGCAGGCGTTAGAAGGATCTGGTTTATTAACTTAGAAAGAGTAAAAAAATATTTATTTAAGGAAAAGAAACAAAATATAATTTTATTTTTCAGTAACTTACATGGAGAAAATATTTTTATATAATAAAACACAAATGCACAAAAATAATTTATTATAATAAATAAGAAATACAATATAAAGCAATAAATTAAAACTAACCAATGCTGAAGGGACCAGCCCATAACAAGGTATATCCCAGGGTAGATTGGTGATAATTAACATTCTTAACCTCTTCCCTGCTGGTGCAGAGTCCTGTTTAATATGAAGTGAAGAACTAACACATTTATACCATGATTAAAGAAACAGAAACATTTTACAATAGCAGCGGAGAGGACTTGTGTGTAACATTATGTATTTCATTGTTACAATGTAACAACCTCTCAGACAACATAAGTAATAATGATCCAGAGCATATTTTGAAAGCATGTGTCAGCATTTCTTTGTTCTATAAAATATAATACAATACAATGTTCAAGATTTAATAAAGTTTTGTAGAGAAGTCTCTGAAATGCAGGAACAAGAGGGCATGACTTGAAGTTGAGGGGTTACATATTTAGGGGTAATGTGCAGGAGTCGTACGTTCATGGCCGGATTACCCATTAGGACATGTAGGCAGCCGCCTAAAGGTGCTTCCCTGTGAGGGGCGACACTTTAAAAAAAAATGGTTCCTTGCTTAAAAAAAAATGAAATGCTGCAGTTCATAGACTGGCTACTATGGGGTAACGACCTAGAACAAGAAGGAACTTACATGCACAGAAAATGCAAAAATGGGTCCGTGCATACCTTGTGAACTCACTCGCTGGGGCTCCTCCACTTCACTGCCTAGTGGCCCTGCGTACGTTACAGAATTACTTGACCGGTGTATGTAAATTATAGGCATAAGGTTGTTTTGGGATTCGGTTAACGTAGATAAAATTGGTAGACTACATGGAACTATTGTTTCTTATCTGCCATTAAATCTATGTTTCTATGTTAGGTTTCTAAGGGGAAATTACAGAAATAGTAGAATTATGAACCCCTTATCTGCAGAGGTAGTATTCTCTATCACAGTTAATAATTCACAGACATATTTTGTGATAACTAACAAAAAAAGAGTGAAATTCAGTACATATACAGAATACTGGTCTGGATCATTATCATGGCGTCTGGAGTGGACCGCCATCTTTACTTAATAAATATATTGAGACTTCTCTAGTGCAGCCGCCTTAATGCTTATAAATAAACTTTTGACTTGCAAAAAATAAATAGAACATTTTAACATAAATTATGAATTTCTGTACATTCAACTGATGTGTATTAACCATTGTCATGCTGGAAATAATTATATTATTATTCTGTTACAGGGTTAACCCTTACTGGTACATCATGCTTATACTGCAAGGGACCTTTAAGGCACTGGGAAATTAACCATTAAAATGCCCTTCTATAGTATTTTTTTTAAATATCAGTTTTGTCCCCTGCAATTTCCATCTCCTTCAGTTTTAGAAGGAAGCAGCAGAGCACAAGTGCAATTAAAGAACCCTTCACCAGATGAGAATAATGGAAGAAATGCTGAACAAGTTGGTACAAGGTCTGTGAGATCTGCAGAGTTACTGGATGAAAAAGGCTTTTCAGATGTTTCCTGAAGGTACTATTAATGCCATAAACAAGTGATATGTTATATCTATCAGGGCAATATCATAAAGATTATCAGCCACTCAACTTGGCTCATGGTCATCTGAGAGTCAAAATGAGTTATGTTAATGAACTAGTGACATCACTGATGTGTGCATCTTATTTGCATATTGTTATACAACAAATTTGAAGACGAAGAGATGCACATGGGTCCAGACTGATGTACTCAGCGCCATTTGATATCTAACAATCATAACTGGATGTTCCTATAATATCAGTTACCATAAGTCTGATCTGTACACCATTCTTGTGCTACTTTGGAGCAATAATAGGTTTTGGAGATGATAGATACACACCTGGGACAGTAGTTCAGGTTTTTAGTATGTAGGATGTCATCTACTTTCCACTTTCTAATATTACCTCGATCCATTTAAAAATGCTGGTATTAAACAGGATGGAAATACCAGGACAGGATGGTATTAAACCTGTTTGTCATCTACGTACCTTAAACTATTAAACATTAAAAATAGCAATTATCATCAACATAGACCTTCAATTGTATATAAAAGTAACATCTTGTGAGGGCTACAGTTCTGTAAACATTTAACCCTTTGTGCTGGCTCTGAAAGGGTAGCAGATTCTCTGCCAAATTCCCACCTAGTAAGAGGTCTTTGATGGAGAGTCATTATTTTGGAATCATTTTACTCCCCATATTATTGTTCTCCGCCATTATTTGGTTTATCCAGGGTAGGTACTTCGTAACACGAGTGTAGACCCCCGGCTTGTTCTCCGTGGCACAACCAACCCCCCAGCTGACAATACCATACAGCATCATCTGTCCATTGTATTCACAGGTCAGAGGTCCTCCAGAATCCCCCTGGAAAAGGGAAAAAAAGGATGAAGTTTTCTGATGCCCAATTAGAAGCAATTTTATTTTTAAACAACAATATGTAGTATCTTTAAGTGTAAGATTTCTAATGCCTGATTAGGAGTTATGGTTCCTGGAGTCATTAATATATGTATTTTTTATTTGTTTTTTAGAAACAGATGTGTAATATACAGTAATTTCTAAATCACGGACTAAGAATAAGGAATACTTTTCATAAAAGTACATACTTTTATTGCAGCATGTCTAAAAATGATCATTTTATATCCTAATCTCCTTTTCTTTAGACAGTACAATATTCACCTCAACATCTAAAGTCCATTGAGTTGGACTCGTATTGACTCATCGCTCAGCTTCTACATCACTAATCTTGTTGTCTCCTCTTCTGGACACTCCCGCTCCCACACTCCCGCTCCCACACTCCCGCTCCCACACTCCCGCTCCCACACTCCCGCTCCCACACTCCCGCTCCCACACTCCCGCTCCCACACTCCCGCTCCCACACTCCCCCTACCACACTCCCGCTCCCACACTCCCCCTACCACACTCCCCCTACCACACTCCCCCTACCACACTCCCCCTACCACACTCCCCCTACCACACTCCCCCTACCACACTCCCCCTACCACACTCCCCCTACCACACTCCCCCTACCACACTCCCCCTACCACACTCCCCCTACCACATCCTTATCATGGCCTACTACTGCAACACCCATTCCAATCTACCCTGAATACTCATCCACCTCACCCAACACTCATTACCTGCTGCTCCCCTCCGCCAGTACCTACACAGACTCCCTGGTTCATCAAGATAAAATCCAAGATTCTGAGCCTAGTTTACAATACTCTCAACAGCAGAGCTCCTTCACAGGCTCAACTCCATCATCTATGAGTATGTACAAATGTGCAATCTCATCATGTTTTAAGTGAAATATTAACATTACAGAAAATGCTGACACTGCATATAAAACATAATTGTAAAAAAAATAATTATAATATTTCAGTGATATACTATTTTTTTTCTAGAAGTTACAGTAACAAGAGTATTGTAGTATACACTGATACCTAACCATTACATTCTGAAGCTAGATCAAAATAATGAAGCTGAATTTGTTTCTAGTGGGCACAAGAGTTTGCTCACCTAGATATTGAGATGGGAAACCAGGAAAGGCAAGAACCAACATGGCCCACTTACCTTACAGGAATCCGCCTTCCATTCAGGGTCTCCGGCACATAACATGTTGTTGTTCAGATATTTCCCATAGTACCGCTCAGACTGACAGAGGCTCTGAGGAATCAGCTGGACGTTTGCTGTCTTCAGAGATGAGGCAATAATGAGATCTGAGGAAAGGACGTGAGATACGACCTCATATATTACAAGTAATGGATATTGTGACTGAATTATTAACATAAACTGTCTTTTATAGGATTCAAGTAAATAAATGTGAAGCAATGGCCGGTTGAATACACAGTTCCTTAAGATTTTTCTATTGCACAAATAGATTGAAATAAATGTAAACTTTTTATTTTCTAAACTTTATAGATTTTCTTGATTGAATTCAATAAGTGCAGAATTAGTGGCTCTACTACCCAGATCAAAACAAAATACTAAGTAGAAGACTGTATAGAAACTAAACATATCCTATATTGGGGGATGCCATGTCATTCTGTATAATGAGTAATCACATGTTCCTTTTTTATGGCCCTCTTTTCCAGTGTTTTCCATCTATATCCCTTTTTTCGTGGCTCTTGTACTAAGAGGAACTCATGGATTATCTCCTGATGTCTTGGGCACTGCCCAAATGTCCGCCATTTTGCTTCTTGGGTCCCATTCTTTCCCGCTTAGCATTCTTTTACTATTCCCAGGCAATTTTACACCATTGACCACTTGTCCAGTTTCCATTTTCCTTTCTCTGGTTCTGTGCCATTTCCAGAGATTTGTGAAGGTTTGTGTTCAAGTACCATTACCTGCTCCTTTCCAAGGGTACCAATGTTTACTGCACTGTTACTACTGGCATTATCACGGTCTACTGGGTATCATAAGGTTCAGTGGTCTGCTTTGCTCAATCTACACATCGTCTTGTAGTAAAATATTATGTTTTTACTCAAAAGAGGAAAAGGTAAAATTTGGGATGTAGGTTGGACATTCCTGAGTGACATGGGCACCTACCCACTGTGATGTTTGACAGAAAGTGATTTGACACAATGGTCACTCCTTGGATATCCTCTCCTGCAGTGTATAACTTCTATATAATAAGGAGTTAGCGCGGTCACTTACTGTGGGGGTCAATCGCGTATCCAGACACCTCGCACTGTGTGGCATCTCTCAGGTTCAGACCAGCCGGTGGGAGGCACACGGTCTGCACAGAGTCGGTCAGGGAGGCGCATTGTCCAGACGCTGACCTAATCTTCACCAGTGCTGAGAGAGGAGGATTATTGGAATTAGTTACTGAAACTTAGAGCGTCTAGTCCTACATCTTATTGTCTCTGACATGATACACTGCAGACTAATTATAGAGTAACATTTAGGTACCATAATTTAAAATCTCTAATTTTTTTATATAATCTCTTCACTGCAATAATACATTTCACTTTTTTCTAAATCAGGGGTGGGCAAATTCGGTCCTGGAAGGCGACACACCAACCTGGATTTGAAGATATCCTTTCTGTGTACAGGTGAGTCAATAAGGATGACTGAAGAAGTGATTGACTCGCCTGTGCGCAGCAGGGATATCATCAAATCCAGGCCTGTGTGTGGCCCTCCAGGTCCTTACTTACCCACACCTGGTATAAAGCAATCTGATGCCATTTTTGGATGATTGTATTACAATTGAAGGTGCTTGTGATTTTTGGTCCTTTTAAACCCTGCAAGTCTAGGAAGCTCCGCAGAGCTGTTACAGAGCTTATTTGAGGATGATATGAAAACATTTCTAAAACCACAAAATATGCAGCAAATTTAAAAGTTAAAAAAGCTTTTTTCTCCACCTCCCTTTCAGACCTTATATGATAGCGTTTCTTATTAAATAAATTCTCTCTTACCAATATCATTGTCTTCTGCTCCTGTCTCATAACTGTATTTAGGGTGAAGGATAATTTTCTCCACTTGGAATTTCTGCTCCTTCTCTTCGTTGGTTTCATCCAGTGTGGACTTCCCCAGAATTATTATAAAGTCTTTGGGGTCTGGGTCGCTCCTGCATCAAACAAAGATTAGAGATCAATCTGTACCCTATCAGTGCTTAAAGGGTCTGTGGCTGTCTGAAGGGGGTTACAATCATATCCAAACATCTAACAAGTTCTCCTGACCTCTCCCTCTCCACTTCTCCTACAAATGATAGATAAAAAGCAGACTTCTCATGATCCTGATGCAACAAAGACCACATGGAATCGTCTATTGATAGTCTTGTTGGTTCCATAGATGCACATATTGGTAGTTTGTTATGTTCTTACTGCTGTTTTATTAACTACATGGTCCTTAATCTTAGATGGTTATCATAAGTGGCCATTTCCTGAGTTCAGATTTTAAAAAGACAGATCATTACAGAATAAAGATCAGCAAGTTTATGACTTCCTGAGATGTTCATCCACAAAATAAAAGGTTTGTGAGCTCATAGATATGAAACGCCAACCTGCTCACCAGTAGATACATCTGACTTGAGTCAATAGACTGGTTTGTGTATAAGAACCTTGTTGAGGTATTTACCCAAAGCAGTGAGCGGCAGTGAGCACCCAGCACGGGTGGATAAGACTGGCTCCACCCTGGAATAGTGTGTTTTTTCTGATGACTACGTAGAGGGCGGCTATCCATGGCTGAGACTCAATGGAAGAGGTACCTCCACCCATGATCTTGAACTTCTTGTTCTGACGCCGTCCACAGGTTGGTTCTGATAAGAGACATAAAGACCACATTAGCCATTAGTGCTCAATATAAAGGATGGTTTATTTAGCAATAATCTATTATTTCTTTTTCTTATATCTGGGATATTTTATTGTACTAGATACAATAAATACTACGAAGAGCAAACATAATAATTCTTAATAAAAAGGTGTGTAGAAATGTTTTACTCTGTCTGTATTATACAAGTATAATACTCTCAATAATATGCACAATAATTGGATTATAAATAAATCCTAAAAATGTATCCATTTACCACCCATTCACAGATCCACCAACAACAAATCAGAGTTGTAAAATGCACCACATGATGTCACTCAATGATACAATCTTCTGAAGATATACTTACTACGTACGGTGCTCCTCGTGCCACATTGTAACTAGTTGCTAAATCATCATTTAATATAAATGTTAATACACAGCTAGCTGCTCATACAGCCTCATTAAATTGGGGCTACGTTGTAACACGTACCTCGTAACTCCAATTTTACGTGTTATTAAATTTACGTGCTATTACATTAGCCCTGTAATGTTGCTCGCAGAGGACTTTGCGTGTTAACACGCAGGATGGATGAAAAATGGCTACGTGCTGAGCAATATTTAACTTTGCGCACGTAAATCCTCTGATGAGCCCGTAAACACTACTTGTTCAATTCAGCTATTATTTTGCAACGTGGTCACTCACAAGCAAGCACGTAACACGCAAATGGAGCCCAAAGTGTGCTCGAGAGCACCTGCAAGAGGGGTGAAGTCAAATACGTAGTCAAATAAAAACACACTACTGTACATTTATTATAAGGGAAAGTGATGTTCAATCTTAGAATTAATAGCACAACATTCTCAAGCCTGCAAATCGGCCCAAAAAATACTTTCTTACATGTTCATATTTTATGTGTTATATCGATCCCGGCAATCAATGTGTTACTACATATACTGTATCTCGCATGTAATAGAATATCATATTTATTGCATTATATCTGGAATGTGGGTCCAATCGCAAACTGTACGTAAAGCCCGTAGGACTTTGAAATCTACCCTCCCCTTTTTCAGTGACGTAACGCTTACGATCTCTTTTTCCATTGGCTCCATCTGAACCCATAACTACGTGATTGCTTAATTGTTTGCGTTCGAGCACGCAACCCCGATGGCCAAGAACCGGTTTACAAGATGGCGTCTCTCGCTCTTGGTCTTTTCTTATTTAATAGCAACGTAAAACGGACAAATTTTAACCCCCCAGCCGTTACTTACTTCACGTTGGACTTACGAGGCTGGAATTTAATATGGCTGATAGTGTATGATATAACCATAAAATTACTAAGGATTCATACTCCTACGTATACGCTTAAGTAAATGCAAGACTTTACTACAGATTTGGAGCAGTAGAGATCGTGTATGAAAATATCGAGTTGTTTGGTAGTTACAACTAGTATACTAAACATGTAAACACACGTGTACATTCTAGCATCAGTCCAACTCACAATATTAACTGATCTGACACTTTTGTAGTATATATATTTGTCCACTCACAACCAGAGTAAGAACCACAGTTTCCTTTTTGTGACCCCCTACCCTCGATCTCCAAGCACCTGCATGCTTAGCCTACACATAGTCTATGGTTCCACACACAGCGGCTCAGTGAATGCTCTTCAGTTATTATGGTACAAACATTAAATAATCCATAGCATGTGATACGATGGTCACTCAAGTCAAGTGCCAACATGTGTAAGTGAGGGGATGTTTTTATGTTCTCTAAGCATCATTAGTGTCCTGTATCTTTAAATATTTCCTATTAAAAATTAAATTCGATTTAATATTAGATGTTCAGCTAATTAAAAAAAGAGGATATGTCCAATCTATTTCAATGAGGCGGCCATTGTGAAGATATGACAATTTAGCCCAGTGCAAATTTTATGTACACAGATTTTCTCTTTTACTAATTATTTATTTACTAACCAGATGTCTTCTCTGGTTTGCATTTTGTCAGCTGGCAGGTGGCGGAATAAATGGCCTCTCCCCTCTGGAAATAGCACCAGGGTTTCCTGCGTTTGTCTGGATTCCTGGAAGTGATAAAACAAAAAGCTATATGATCTAACAGGTTTTTCATATAAGACATCACCACGTTTAAATAAAGACTATAAGGACAGGCTCTGACAACACTGGGTTTCCATATAATATAGAAGTTTATCATCTGTATTAGCTGCAAAGTGTTCTCTCTGCTCACATCCATGGCCAAAGTAACAATGCTGCAAGTTCTGTTACTTTCTCAGGATGGTTTATCCTTGTAAACTAATTGGCAATTCAGTAGTTGTGACTATTCTGATTTGTATTAGTGGGGCATCCAATGGTTTGTGTTCTTCACATTACCTGCAGTGGTTGTGTTTCCCCAGTCCCAGTTGCAGCGCACCCTCTTGTTGGGCATTAAACGGTTTCCCTATTAATCGGGGGGAATCCCAATGCAGGCAGCTCACTCCATGGGAGGTCTTGGATGCTGTGCCCCTATAATCCACTCCCCTACCCGTGTAGCAATGAGATCGAGTATCTGCAATAGAGGAGCAGCAGGTCAGGGAGAGATGACATGAGAGATCAATCTGTACATTATACCGAGGGCCGTCTGTGCACATTAATTCACCACAAATCATTGAATGTTTTAAACACAATAGAAGTATTTCCTATGTATGGAACAAAAGTGGTGCAAAGGGTTAAATGTTTTTTTTTTTCTAACTCAAGGATCTGGAATTATTCAGCTGCTTCCGTTTCAGCCACTAGAGGGAGTTATTAATATCTCCATAACTCAGCTTGGGCGCTGCAAAGCTCATCATTTCATACAAAGAAAACATATATAATGTAACTCAGTCTCTTTTAGATGCATTATGCATATCTTAAACTTCAGTATCAATTGGTTTCCTATCACTAGGAAATAATCTGAGATTATGAAAACAGATCAAAAACTTAATTGAAATAATTCAAATTTAGTACATTTATTTCTGATATTCACATTGCAGTTAAAGAGGAAAATATTGATTATAGAGATCGTGTCTATTTATTATTTAATATGTCATTTTAATAAAACCTCATTTTCTCAGCTAAGTGTCTTTGCCATTTGTGAAGTTACTAAACCGATTCCATATTTTGTGGGAATTTGGACGTTACCTATATCACAATGTTTTCCAGTGTAACCCCCAGGGCAGGAACACAGGAATCTTCCTCTATAGGGTCTGTAACGCTGACAGATCCCTCCATTCAGACAGGTACATTCTGTAGGAGAAGATTATATAAAGGTAAATGGATAATAATAATAATAATACTGAGTATATAGGTGTATGTGGGGTCAGTAAACAAGCCAACAACTCTCCCCTACATTGATAAATAGAGATTCCCTCTTTATCCTGTCGGCTGCTGGGAGTAGGGACCCTACATTGTAGTAGACCCTGGTGCTTTGCACCTGATGTACCTCCACTCCTGTATTATAACTGAGTGTGGTGTATACCAAAGTCAGGGCATCTATTTACAGCCCACAGATTGAATATATACAATGATCCTAGGATTTTAGGACATACAATTTGCTCTTTAATACAAAACCATTCTACCACGACCCCTCAGTGTTGCATACCCACTAATAAGATCCACAATGTGGAAAGCGTCCTGCCCGTGGGTGGGCTCCATCATGCACATCCACTCTACGCTATACTTAAAAACCATGTAATAATGGCAGGGATACATTAAATTATAGAGTAAGACACATTGTTGGCTCATCTGCTGCCTCTGCCCAAGCTCCTAGAGTACAAAGGGGACATTATATATATTGAGCTCGAAACCAGATCTTGCTGACAATGTTTTAGACATGAGTAGTGTGTTGTTCTCTTGATGTACTGTGGAGGACTCGATCGCTCTTACCCATCGTACACTTGATGATCTTATGATAACTTTGTATTTCTATATAATCCGCCTTATATTGTTATTACCTGCTGGGTCCTGTTTTGGTGTCTTGTGCGGTTTCTGTAAGTAGATGGAAAATTATGTTCTTTAGTATAATTACATATTTTGTTGAGTGACTGATCATTTTTCAATTTTAAGGAATATTACACATTGCTGTGTCCTGGCACCTATCATTAGTAAACTGGCTCCTACACCCTCAGGCTCAGTACAATATCCAGATTACTTACAGATTCCAGCCCAGTGATGAGGACACAAGAGATCAGCAACGTAAGAAGTATCTTCATCTTGGAAATAATATCCTGCAAATAAACAGTTGGACCCATCAGACACTGACCGCCCATCACACCTGGTCACATACAGATATTATCAGGTGCTGGTCCTACTGGGACTGACCGCCATCACACCTGGTCACATACAGATATTATCAGGTGCTGGTCCTACTGGGACTGACCGCCCATCACACCTGGTCATATGCAGATATTAGCAGGGGCTGCTCCTACTGGGTGGGACCGCCCATCACACCTGGTCACATGAAGATATTAGCAGGGGCTGGTCCTACTGGGACTGACCGCCCATCACACCAGGTCACATGCAGATATTAGATGGGGCTGGTCCTACTGGGACTGACCGCCCATCACACCTGGTCACATACAGATATTAGCAGGGGCTGGTCCTACTGGGACTGACCGCCCATCACACCAGGTCACATGCAGATATTAGATGGGGCTGGTCCTACTGGGACTGACCGCCCATCACACCTGGTCACATACAGATATTAGCAGGGGCTGCTCCTACTGGGACTGACCGCCCATCACACCTGGTCACATACAGATATTAGCAGGGGCTGGTCCTACTGGGACTGACCGCCCATCACACCAGGTCACATGCAGATATTAGATGGGGCTGGTCCTACTGGGACTGACCGCCCATCACACCTGGTCACATACAGATATTAGCAGGGGCTGCTCCTACTGGGACTGACCGCCCATCACACCTGGTCACATACAGATATTAGCAGGGGCTGGTCCTACTGGGACTGACCGCCCATCACACCTGGTCACATGCAGATATTAGATGGGGCTGCTCCTACTGGGACTGACCGCCCATCACACCTGGTCACATACAGATATTAGCAGGGGCTGGTCCTACTGGGACTGACCGCCCATCACACATGGTCATATGCAGATATTAGAAGGGGCTGGTCCTACTGGGACTGACCGCCCATCACACCTGGTCACATGCAGATATTAAGATATTAGCAGGGGCTGCTCCTACTGGGAATGACCGCCTATCACACCTGGTCACATGCACATATTAGCAGGGGCTGCTCCTACTGGGACTGACCGCCCATCACACCTGGTCACATACAGATATTAGCAGGGGCTGCTCCTACTGGGACTGACCGCCCATCACACCTGGTCACATACAGATATTAGCAGGGGCTGGTCCTACTGGGACTGACCGCCCATCACACCAGGTCACATGCAGATATTAGATGGGGCTGGTCCTACTGGGACTGACCGCCCATCACACCTGGTCACATACAGATATTAGCAGGGGCTGCTCCTACTGGGACTGACCGCCCATCACACCTGGTCACATACAGATATTAGCAGGGGCTGGTCCTACTGGGACTGACCGCCCATCACACCTGGTCACATGCAGATATTAGATGGGGCTGCTCCTACTGGGACTGACCGCCCATCACACCTGGTCACATACAGATATTAGCAGGGGCTGGTCCTACTGGGACTGACCGCCCATCACACATGGTCATATGCAGATATTAGAAGGGGCTGGTCCTACTGGGACTGACCGCCCATCACACCTGGTCACATGCAGATATTAAGATATTAGCAGGGGCTGCTCCTACTGGGAATGACCGCCTATCACACCTGGTCACATGCACATATTAGCAGGGGCTGCTCCTACTGGGACTGACCGCCCATCACACCTGGTCACATACAGATATTATCAGGTGCTGGTCCTACTGGGACTGACCGCCATCACACCTGGTCACATACAGATATTATCAGGTGCTGGTCCTACTGGGACTGACCGCCCATCACACCTGGTCATATGCAGATATTAGCAGGGGCTGCTCCTACTGGGTGGGACCGCCCATCACACCTGGTCACATGAAGATATTAGCAGGGGCTGGTCCTACTGGGACTGACCGCCCATCACACCAGGTCACATGCAGATATTAGATGGGGCTGGTCCTACTGGGACTGACCGCCCATCACACCTGGTCACATACAGATATTAGCAGGGGCTGGTCCTACTGGGACTGACCGCCCATCACACCAGGTCACATGCAGATATTAGATGGGGCTGCTCCTACTGGGACTGACCGCCCATCACACCTGGTCACATACAGATATTAGCAGGGGCTGCTCCTACTGGGACTGACCGCCCATCACACCTGGTCACATACAGATATTAGCAGGGGCTGGTCCTACTGGGACTGACCGCCCATCACACCAGGTCACATGCAGATATTAGATGGGGCTGGTCCTACTGGGACTGACCGCCCATCACACCTGGTCACATACAGATATTAGCAGGGGCTGCTCCTACTGGGACTGACCGCCCATCACACCTGGTCACATACAGATATTAGCAGGGGCTGGTCCTACTGGGACTGACCGCCCATCACACCTGGTCACATGCAGATATTAGATGGGGCTGCTCCTACTGGGACTGACCGCCCATCACACCTGGTCACATACAGATATTAGCAGGGGCTGGTCCTACTGGGACTGACCGCCCATCACACATGGTCAAATGCAGATATTAGAAGGGGCTGGTCCTACTGGGACTGACCGCCCATCACACCTGGTCACATGCAGATATTAAGATATTAGCAGGGGCTGCTCCTACTGGGAATGACCGCCTATCACACCTGGTCACATGCACATATTAGCAGGGGCTGCTCCTACTGGGACTGACCGCCCATCACACCTGGTCACATACAGATATTAGCAAGGGCTGGTCCTACTGGGACTGACCGCCCATCGCACCTGGTCACATGCAGATATTAGATGGGGCTGGTCCTACTGGGACTGACCGCTCATCACAGTTGGTCACATGCAGATATTAGATGGGGCTGGTCCTACTGGGACTGACCGCCCATCACACCTGGTCACATGCAGATATTAGCAGGGGCTGCTCCTACTGGGACTGACCGCTCATCACAGCTGGTCACATGCAGATATTAGATGGGGCTGGTCCTACTTGGACTGACCGCCCATCACACCTGGTCACATGCAGATATTAGCAGGGGCTGGTCCTACTGGGACTGACTGCCCATCACACCTGGTCACATACAGATATTAGCAGGGTCTGGTCCTATTGGGACTGACCGCTCATCACAGCTGGTCACATGCAGATATTAGATGGGGCTGGTCCTACTGGGTCTGGACCACAACTGACCCCTGGCCAGCTACCCTTGGCTACTAGTAATTATTCCACACTGAGCAAACACTGACCATAAACTGACCAAACAGCATCTAGAAGAGAAATGTACCCACGTGCCAGCTGTTTATAAACATCTGGGGAAGCGGGACTCAGAGAGCATTCTGGGTAATATACAGTCTGTACAATACATCTGCTGCTCCTCTCTGCCCCACAGCATTATGGGATGGCACGGCCCCCCTCACATGGTCAGAGTGAATGTGCACCATCCACATATATACCCTTATAATCTCCAAATATTATTATTATTATTATTATTAAACTATAATATTATAACATTCAAACTAATTAGCTATTATGTGAATATATTCTGTTCATTTATCACAGTGGTCGTCAACCTGGTCCCTAATCACTAGGTGGCGTCGCTGGCAAGTGACGTCACACGCCAGAGACCCCCAGAGCCAAACTTGGATTGTTGGAGAGCTGGTGAGAGATCCTTAGGACAGCGGTCAGGACCAGTTCACTATCTAGTAAGTACAGGGCGATACATAGCTAGGGACAGCGCTCAGGACCGGGTCACTATCTAGTAAGTACAGGTTGATACATAGCTAGGGACAGCGGTCAGGACCGTTTCACTATCTAGTAAGTACAGGGCGATACATAGCTAGGGACAGCAGTCAGGTGTGGATCACTATCTAGTAAGTACAGGGCGATACATAGCTAGGGACAGCGGTCAGGACCGGGTCACTATCTAGTAAGTACAGAGTGATACATAGCTAAGGACAGCGGTCAGGACCGGGTCACTATCTAGTAAGTACAGGGCGATACATAGCTACAGACAGCGGTCAGGACCGGGTCACTATCTAGTAAGTACAGGGCGATACATAGCTAGGGACAGCGGTCAGGACCGGGTCACTCTCTAGTAAGTACAGGGTGATACATAGCTAGGGACAGCGGTCAGGACCGGATCACTATCTAGTAAGTACAGGGCGATACATAGCCCAGGGACAGCGGTCAGGACCGGGTCACTCTCTAGTAAGTACAGGGTGATACATAGCTACAGACAGCGGTCAGGACCGGGTCACTATCTAGTAAGTACAGGGCGATACATAGCTAGGGACAGCGGTCAGGACCGGATCACTATCTAGTAAGTACAGGGCGATACATAGCCCAGGGACAGCAGTCAGGACCGGGTCACTATCTAGTAAGTACAGGGCGATACATAGCCCAGGGACAGCGGTCAGGACCTGGTCACTCTCTAGTAAGTACAGGGTGATACATAGCTAGGGACAGCAGTCAGGACCGGATCACTATCTAGTAAGTACAGGGCGATACATAGCTAGGGACAGCAGTCAGGATCGGATCACTATCTAGTAAGTACAGGGCGATACATAGCCCAGGGACAGCGGTCAGGACCGGGTCACTCTCTAGTAAGTACAGGGTGATACATAGCTAGAGACAGCAGTCAGGACCGGGTCACTATCTAGTAAGTACAGGGCGATACATAGCTAGGGACAGCGGTCAGGACCGGGTCACTATCTAGTAAGTACAGGGCGATACATAGCTAGGGACAGCGGTCAGGACCGGATCACTATCTAGTAAGTACAGGGCGATACATAGCTAGGGACAGCGGTCAGGACCGGATCACTATCTAGTAAGTACAGGGTGATACATAGCTAGGGACAGCAGTCAGGACCGGATCACTATCTAGTAAGTACAGGGTGATACATAGCTAGGGACAGCGGTCAGGACCGAATCACTATCTAGTAAGTACAGGGTGATACATAGCTAGGGACAGCAGTCAGGACCGGGTCACTATCTAGTAAGTACAGGGTGATACATAGCTAGGGACAGCAGTCAGGACCGGATCACTATCTAGTAAGTACAGGTTGATACATAGCTAGGGACAGCGGTCAGGACCGGATCACTATCTAGTAAGTAAAGGGCGATACATAGCCCAGAGACAGCAGTCAGGACCGGGTCCCTATCTAGTAAGTACAGGGTGATACATAGCTAGAGACAGCAGTCAGGACCGGATCACTATCTAGTAAGTACAGGGCGATACATAGCTAGGGACAGCGGTCAGGACCGGATCACTATCTAGTAAGTACGGAGCGATACATAGCCTGAGACAGCGGTCAGGACTGGGTCACTATTTCGTAAGTACAGGGCGATACATAGCTAGGGACAGCAGTCAGGACCGGATCACTATCTAGTAAGTACAAGGCGATACATAGCTAGGGACAGCGGTCAGGACCGGATCACTATCTAGTAAGTACAGGGCGATACATAGCTAGGGACAGCGGTCAGGACCGGTTCACTATCTAGTAAGTACAGGGCAATACATAGCTAGGGACAGCGGTCAGGACCGGATCACTATCTAGTAAGTACAGGGCGATACATAGCCTGGGACAGCGGTCAGGACCGGATCACTATCTAGTAAATATAGGGCGATACATAGCTAGGGACAGCAGTCAGGACCGGGTCACTATCTAGTAAGTACAGGGCGATACATAGCTAGGGACAGCGGTCAGGACGGATCACTATCTAGTAAGTACAGGGCGATACATAGCCCAGGGACAGCAGTCAGGACCGGATCACTATCTAGTAAGTACAGGGCGATACATAGCTAGGGACAGAGGTCAGGACCGGGTCACTATCTAGTAAGTACAGGGCGATACATAGCTAGGGACAGCGGTCAGGACCGGATCACTATCTAGTAAGTACAGGGCGATACATAGCCAGGGACAGCAGTCAGGACCGGGTCACTATTTAGTAAGTACAGGGCGATACATAGCCAGGGACAGCGGTCAGGACCAGATAACTATCTAGTAAGTACAGGGTGATACATAGCTAGGGACAGCGGTCAGGACCAGATAACTATCTAGTAAGTACAGGGTGATACATAGCTAGGGACAGCAGTCAGGATTGGTACATGTGGAATATGTCTTCCCGTGTATATCTTAGTTATCACCCTTTCTTTGGGTTTGTGCAGCGGATTCTCTGGAGACAATTTTATTCTTTTCATGCAATGGAGATGCAGAAATACATTTAATATAAATTAACTATGAACAAACATACATAAAGTATATATAAAAAGATAAATTGAAGTACATATTTTTTTATAAACCCTCCCCTCTAAAAAGGGAGACGACCCGGATTTATCACAAAGAAAAAAACATTCAAATGGATCTTTATTTATCCTCATCAAGACACATAAAATACTGCAAGTGACATTATCACTATTTTTATATTTATTTCTGGCATTTATTGCAATTCCTGGAACTAAAGTGACACAGTAAAGGTCCCATGTACTGAAGAAATGAAACACACATAAAAAAATTATTAAATTAAACTGTTTTATAACGATACAGGATCAGTTGCAATAACAATTACATCTCCCTGTGGCAATTATATATTTTTTATCTGATCATGTATCTTCACCCCCCCCCCCCCCCCAGCTTCTAGTCTTAATTCATTGCTGTTGATAATGAATTCTATTTATTTCTATGTGTTCTCTTCATATCTTCAATAGACAGAACCTTTTCTGTGTCACTTTAGGCATTTTTTGCAGAGACTGCTGGATATTCCTCCTGTCCCACAGCAATGCAGCACATCCTTACTCAACAATGCTCTGCAGCACATCCTTACTCAACAATGCTCTGCAGCACATCCTTACTCAACAATGCTCTGCAGCACATCCTTACTCAATAATGCTCTGCAGCACATCCTAGTTCAGCAGTGCTCTGCAGCACATCCTTGTACAGTACAGATCTGCAGCACACCCTAGCTCTGCAGCACATTTTAGCTCTGCAATGCTCTGCAGTACATCCTTACTCAGCAATGCTCTCCAGCACATCCTTACTCAACAATGCTCTGCAGCACACCCTAGCTCTGCAATGCTCTGCAGCACATTCTAGCTCTGCAGCACATCATTACTCAGCAATGCTCTGCAGCACATCCTTGTACAGTACTGATCTGCAGCACATCCTAGCTCTGCAACGCTCTGCAGCACATTCTAGCTCTGCAATGCACTGTAGCACACCCAAGCTCTTCATTGCTCTGCAGCACATCCTTACTCTGCAATACATCCTTGCTCTTCAATGCTCTGCAGCACATCCTTATACAGTACTCACCACAATCCGTGTCCTTGAGGACCCTTAAGGCGCTGAGTCAAATTCCTGCGCTCTCTGAGATGCTGGACTAGAGTCAGACCCTTATATTGCTGGGCTGAGCCCTCTGATTGGCTGGCACTGTGCCCCAGGCTGCATCACATCTCCTTCTGCAATCACTCCAGATGTGAGTCAGATCATTCAAGTTAAAGTTGTGTCATTTTATATTTACATCTGAGCCTCCAATTCTAGTTTAAAACTATAGATAAGAACTAACTTTATGAACTGAATGTTATTACAAATGCATTTTCCCACAGCAAGCACACATTGAGGTTTGCAAGTTTTACCTGTCAGTCAGCCTTTCTTATCCTCCACCTAAGAACAGACTGATATCTCTTAGTAATTAAAGACCACTGCTATTAAATGCTAATTACATCCTAGGGGTCTTGTGAAGAGGGAACTAGTGAGCATGTTAGTTATTAACTAGTTATGATCTAAGCATGCTCACTAATTGTCACATAGCTGTACTATAGAAAATAGATTCACAACCCCTGGAGTCATTGGAAATTATTGACAATTATACAATTTTAGCAACAGATATGAGTCAGTCCATAGTGGGTGGTGCAGGTAATTAAGTCACACCTTAATTAAAATTTACTGTGGGAATATGCAATAATAATATACACTCCTTCATGGCCCCTTCCTCACACTCCTCATGGCCCCTTCATCACACTCCCTCATGGCCCCTTCCTCACACTCCCTCATGGCCCCTTCCTCACACTTCCTCATGGCCCCTTCCTCACACTTCCTCATGGCCCCTTCTTCACTGTCCTCATGGCCCCTTCCTCACAGTCCTCATGGCCCCTTCCTCACACTCCCTCATGGCCCCTTCCTCACACTCCTCATGGCCCCTTCCTCACACTCCCCATGGCCCCTTCCTCACACTCCCCATGTCCCCTTCCTCACACTCCTCTTGGCCCCTTCCTCACACTCCTCATGGCCCCTTCCTCACACTCCCTCATGCCCCCTTCCTCACACTCCCTCATGGCCCCCTCCTCACACTCCCTCATGGTCCCTTCCTCACACTCCCTCTTGGCCCCTTCCTCACACTCCCTCATGGCCCCTTCCTCACACTCCCTCTTGGCCCCTTCCTCACACTCCATCATGGCCCCTTCCTCACACTCTTCATGGCCCCCTCTTCACACTCCCTCATGGCCCCTTCCTCACACTCCCCTTGGCCCCTTCCTCACACTCCCTCATGGCCCCTTCCTCACACTCCCTCATGGCCCCTTCCTCACACTCCCTCATAGCCCCTTCCTCACACTCCCCATGGCCTTTTCCTCACACTCCCTCTTGGCCCCTTCCTCATACACCTCATAGCCCTTTCCTTACACTCCCTCATGGCCACTTCCTCACACTCCTTCATGGCCCCTTCCTCACACTCCTCATGGCCCCTTCATCACACTCCCTCATGGCCCCTTCCTCACTCTCCTCATGGCCCCTTCCTCACACTCCCCATGGCCCCTTCCTCACACTCCCTATTGGACCCTTCCTCAAACTCCCCATGGCCCCTTCCTCACACTCCCTCTTGGCCCCTTCCTCACACTCCCCATGACCCCCTCCTCACACTCCTCATGGCCCCTTCCACACTCTCCTCATGGCCCCTCCCTCACACTCCCTCATGGCCCCTTCCTCACACTCCTCATGCCCCCCTCCTCACACTCCCTCATGGTCCCTTCCTCACACTCCCCCCTCCTCACACTCCCTCATGGCCCCTTCCTCACACTTCCTCATGGCCCCTTCTTCACTGTCCTCATGGCCCCTTCCTCACAGTCCTCATGGCCCCCTCCTCACACTCCCTCATGGCCCCTTCCTCACACTCCCTCTTAGCCCCTTCCTCACACTCCCTCATGGCCCCTTCCTCACACTCCTCATGCCCCCCTCCTCACACTCCCTCATGGCCCCTTCCTCACACTCCCTCATGGCCCCTTCCTCACACTCCCCATGGCCCCTTCCTCACACTCCCTCTTGGCCCCTTCCTCACACTCCCCATGGCCCCTTCCTCACACTCCCTCTTGGCCCCTTCCTCATAATCCTCATAGCCCCTTCCTTACACTCCCTCATGGCCACTTCCTCACACTCCTTCATGGACCCTTCCTCACACTCGTCATGGCCCCATCATCACACTCCCTCATGGCCCCTTCCTCACACTCCCTCATGGCCCCTTCCTCACACTTCCTCATGGCCCCTTCTTCACTGTCCTCATGGCCCCTTCCTCACAGTCCTCATGGCCCCTTCCTCACACTCCCTCATGGCCCCTTCCTCACACTCCTCATGGCCCCCTCCTCACACTCCCTCATGGCCCTTTCCTCACACTCCCCATGGCCCCTTCCTCACACTTCCCATGTCCCCTTCCTCACACTCCTCATAGCCCCTTCCTCACACTCCTCATGGCCCCTTCCTCACACTCCCTCATGGCCCCTTCCTCACACTCGTCATGGCCCCATCATCACACTCCCTCATGGCCCCTTCCTCACACTCCCTCATGGCCCCTTCTTCACACTTCCTCATGGCCCCTTCTTCACTGTCCTCATGGCCCCTTCCTCACAGTCCTCATGGCCCCTTCCTCACACTCCCCATGGCCCCTTCCTCACACTCCCTATTGGACCCTTCCTCAAACTCCCCATGGCCCCTTCCTCACACTCCCTCTTGGCCCCTTCCTCACACTCCCCATGACCCCCTCCTCACACTCCTCATGGCCCCTTCCACACTCTCCTCATGGCCCCTTCCTCGTACTCCCTCTTGGCCCCTTCCTCACACTCCTCATGGCCCCCCCCCTCACACTCCCTCATGGCCCCTTCCTCACACTCCTCATGGCCCCCTTCCTCACACTCTTTCATGGTCCCTTCCTCACACTCCCTCTTGGCCCCTTCCTCACACTCCATCATGGCCCCTTCCTCACACTCCTCATGGCCCCCTCCTCACACTCCCTCATGGCCCCTTCTTCACTGTCCTCATGGCCCCTTCTTCACTGTCCTCATGGCCCCTTCCTCACAGTCCTCATGGCCCCCTCCTCACACTCCCTCATGGCCCCTTCCTCACACTTCCTCATGGCCCCTTCTTCACTGTCCTCATGGCCCCTTCCTCACAGTCCTCATGGCCCCCTCCTCACACTCCCTCATGGCCCCTTCCTCACACTCCCTCTTAGCCCCTTCCTCACACTCCCTCATGGCCCCTTCCTCACACTCCTCATGCCCCCCTCCTCACACTCCCTCATGGTCCCTTCCTCACACTCCCTCATGGCCCCTTCCTCACACTCCCTCTTGGCCCCTTCCTCACACTCCCCATGGCCCCTTCCTCACACTCCCTCTTGGCCCCTTCCTCATAATCCTCATAGCCCCTTCCTTACACTCCCTCATGGCCACTTCCTCACACTCCTTCATGGACCCTTCCTCACACTCGTCATGGCCCCATCATCACACTCCCTCATGGCCCCTTCCTCACACTCCCTCATGGCCCCTTCCTCACACTTCCTCATGGCCCCTTCTTCACTGTCCTCATGGCCCCTTCCTCACAGTCCTCATGGCCCCTTCCTCACACTCCCTCATGGCCCCTTCCTCACACTCCTCATGGCCCCCTCCTCACACTCCCTCATGGCCCTTTCCTCACACTCCCCATGGCCCCTTCCTCACACTCCCCATGTCCCCTTCATCACACTCCTCATAGCCCCTTCCTCACGCTCCTCATGGCCCCTTCCTCGTACTCCCTCTTGGCCCCTTCCTCACACTCCTCATGGCCCCCCCCTCACACTCCCTCATGGCCCCTTCCTCACACTCCCTCTTGGCCCCTTCCTCACACTCCCCATGGCCCCTTCCTGACACTCCCTCTTGGCCCCTTCCTCACACTCCCCATGGCCCCTTCCTCACACTCCTCATGGCCCCTTCATCACACTCCCTCATGGCCCCTTCCTCACACTCCTCATAGCCCCTTCCTCACACTCCCCATGGTCCCTTCCTCGTAACCCCCATGGCCCCTTCCTCGCACTCCCTCATGGCCCCTTCATCACACTCCCTCATGGCCCCTTCCTCACACTCCACATTGCCCCTTCCTCACACTCCCCATGGCCCCCTCTGACCCTCCCCACCACCCATTTTCTTCCTTTTCTCTCTTTCATTCTCTGTTCTCTCTCTCACCCATACTCTCTCCCACTAATCTCTCACCTCCCTTCCCTCTCTCTGTCTCCCCCTTCTCTCACCCCTTCTCTCTCACTCCTTCCCTCTCACCCTTCATCTCCTCTCATCTCTCTTTACTCCTTTTTCCCCGATCTCCACCACCACACTGCTCTCCATACACCCCCTCCTCTCTCCCTTCCACTTTCTCTTTATATGTCTTTTATTTCTTTCCTCCCCTCTCTCCCTATTTTATCTCCTCTCGCTTCCTCCTCCTCTCTATCTCCTTTCCTCTTCTCTCTCTTCTTACTTTCTCACTCCTGCTTCTCCCTCTTCTTCCCTCTCCCCCCCGCCCCTCTTTTCCCTATACTCTCTCCCCATCTCCATCCTTTCTTTTTTGCACTGGGGCCCTCGATTCACTAGCCCCCACACCAACATATAAGGGGTGTACTCTATGTAGAAATAAAACTAAAATATTTAATGTTGAACCTGATGATAATACAGATTATATTGAGCAATATTTATAGTTAGTGGAAACATAGTAGTTTGATGAGTAATATGGTCAGTAAGTAAATATAGGGTTCAGTTTGGAGAATACTCACCATTTTAGGCTATAATCACATGGTGCAATAGTTATACTGAGCTGTATGGAGATATAGGAGAAATTATAGGATGTCAGGAAATTATAGGGAAAGGTTATATGGGGAGACAGAAAGAGTGATGGGGAGTATATTGATAAAGAAGTGCAAGATATCACTATTAGTTTTTTATCATTTCACCACCAGGGATTAGTTTCTGTCAGCTCCCCACATCCCTTGTAAGACTGACATTATATTGTCCATAGGGGAACCTACTGCTGTCATTATATTTATTTTCCATACACAGAGCCTTTCACACATGTCATGTTCAGAGGATATAGATAAACTGTGTATAGAAATTCAGTGTATATATAGATAGAATGTATGTATAAATAGAGATATATACAGTAAATACCCCCCCCTTTCCTGTTTTGTTGCCTCACAACCTGGAAGTAACATGGATTGTTTGAGGATTTGCTTCATTTAATTTACAGAACATGCCACAACTTTGAAGATGTTGTTTTTTTTTATTGTGAAGCAAACAACAAATAGGACAAAATAACAGAAAATGTCCCTGTGCATAACTATTCACCCCCCTAAAGTCAATACTTTGTAGAGCCGTCTTTTGCGGCAATCACAGCTCCAAGTCGCTTTGGATAAGTCTCTATGAGCTCGCCACATCTTACCACTGGGATTTCTGCCCATTCCTCCTTGCAAAACTGCTCCGGCTCCTTCAAGTTGGATGGTTTGTGCTTGTGAACAGCAATCTTTAAGTCTGACCACGGATTTTCTATTGGATTGAGGTCTGGGCTGTGACTCGGCCATCCCAACACATTTACATGTTTCCCCTTAAACCCCCCAAGTGTTGCTTTAGCAGTGTGTTTGGGGTACAGGTTTTGCGCAAGAATATCCCTGTATTTAGCGCAATCCAACTTTCCCTCAACTCTGACCAGTTTCCCAGTCCCATCCCCACAGCATGATGCTGCCACCACCATGTTTCACTGTGGGGATGGTGCTCTTTGGGTCATGTGATGTGTTGGGTTGGGTTTGCGCCAGACATAGCGTTTTCTTTGATGGCCAAAAAGTTCAATTTCATTCTCATCAGACCAGAGCACCTTCTTCCATACATGTTGGGAGTCTCCCACATGCCTTATCGCAAACTCAAAACGTGCCATCTTGTTTTTTGCTGAAAGTAATGGCTTTCTTCTGGCCACTCTGCCATAAAGCCCAACTCTATGGAGCGTACGGCTTATTGTCGTCCTATGTACAGATACTCCAGCCTCTGCTGTGGATCTCTGCAGCTCCTCCAGGGTTACCTTAGGTCTCTGTGCTGCCTCTCTGATTAATGCCCTCCTTGCCCGGTCCGTGAGTTTTGGTGGGTGGCCGTCTCTTGGCAGGTTTGCTGTTGTGCCATGTTCTTTGCATTTGGTAATGATAGATTTGATGGTGCTCCTGGGGATCATCAAAGGTTTGGATATTTTTTATAACCTAAGCCTGACTTGTACTTCTCAACAACATTGTCCCTTACTTGCCTGGTGAGATCCTTGGTCTTCATGGCAGTGTTTGGTTAGTGGTGCCTCTTGCTTAGGTGTTGCAGCCTCTGGGGCCTTTAAAAAAAGATGTGTATATGTAATGACAGATCATGTGACACTTATATTGCACACAGGTGGACATCATTTCACCAATTATGTGACTTCTGAAGGTAATTGGTTGCACCAGAGCTTTTTATGGGCTTCATAACAAAGGGGATGAATACATACGCACATGCTAATTTTCTGTTTTTTATTTTAAAAAAATAGTTTTATGTATATATTGTTCTCATTTCACTTCACCAACTTAGACTATTGTGTTCTGATCCATCACATAAAATTCAGATTAACAACAATGTGTATATAGAGTGTTTATATAGATATAATGTGCGTATAAATGCAGTGTGTGTTTATATAGGTACAATGTGTATATAATTGCAGTGTGTGTCTAAAGATACAATGTGTATATAAATGCAGTGTGTGTATATAGATACAATGTGCGTATAAATGCAGTGTGTGTATATAGATACAATGTGCGTATAGATGCAGTGTGGGTATGTAGGTACAATGTGTATATAAATGCAGTGTGTGTATATAGATACAATGTGCATATAGATGCAGTGTGTGTATATAGATATAATGTGCATATAAATGCAGTGTGTGCATATAGATACAATGTGCGTATAAATGTAGTGTGTGTATATAGGTACAATGTGTATATAATTGCAGTGTGTCTATATAGATACAATGTGTATATAATTGCAGTGTGTCTATATAGATACAATGTGTATATAATTGCAGTGTGTGTATATAGATACAATGTGTATATAGATGCAGTGTGTGTATAGATACAATGTGTATATAAATGCAGTGTGTGTATATAGATACAATGTGCATATACATGCAGTGTGTGTATATAGATACAATGTGCATATAGATGCAGTGTGTGTATAAAGATATAATGTGCATATAGATGCAGTGTGTGTATATAGATAAAATGTGCATATAGATGCAGTGTGTGTATATAGATACAATGTGCATATAAATGCAGTGTGTGTATATAGATACAATGTGCATATAAATGCAGTGTGTGTATATAGATACAATGTGTATATAAATGCAGTGTGTGTATATAGATACAATGTGTATATAGATGCAGTGTGTGTATATAGATACAATGTGCATATAAATGCAGTGTGTGTATATAGATACAATGTGTATATAAATGCAGTGTGTGTATATAGATACAATGTGTATATAAATGCAGTGTGTGTATATAGATACAATGTGCATATAAATGCAGTGTGTGTATATAGATACAATGTGCATATAAATGCAGTGTGTGTATATAGATACAATGTGCATATAAATGCAGTGTGTGTATATAGATACAATGTGTATATAAATGCAGTGTGTGTATATAGATACAATGTGTATATAAATGCAGTGTGTGTATATAGATACAATGTGTATATAAATGCAGTGTGTGTATATAGATACAATGTGTATATAAATGCAGTGTGTGTATATAGATACAGTGTGTATATAGATGCAGTGTGTGTAAATAGATAATGTGTATATAAATGCAGTGTGTGTATATAGATACAATGTGTTTATAAATGCAGTGTGTGTATATAGATACAATGTGTATATAGATGCAGTGTGGGTATGTAGGTACATTATGTATATAAATGCAGTGTGTGTATATAGATACAATGTGAATATAAATGCAGTGTGTGTATATAGATACAATGTGTATATAGATGCAGTGTGTGTATATAGATACAGTGTGTATATAGATGCAGTGTGTGTATATAGATAATGTGTATATAAATGCAGTGTGTGTATATAGATACAATGTGTATATAAATGCAGTGTGTGTATATAGATACAATGTGTATATAGATGCAGTGTGGGTATGTAGGTACATTATGTATATAAATGCAGTGTGTGTATATAGGTACAATGTGCATATAAATGCAGTGTGTGTATATAGATACAATGTGTATATAAATGCAGTGTGTGTATATAGATACAATGTGTATATAGATGCAGTGTGGGTATGTAGGTACATTATGTATATAAATGCAGTGTGTGTATATAGGTACAATGTGCATATAAATGCAGTGTGTGTATATAGGTACAATGTGCATATAAATGCAGTGTGTGTATATAGATACAATGTGTATATAAATGCAGTGTGTGTATATCGATACAATGTGCATATAAATGCAGTGTGTGTATATAGATACAATGTGCATATAAATGCAGTGTGTATATAGATACAATGTGTATATAAATGCAGTGTGTGTATGTAGATACAATGTGTATATAAATGCAGTGTGTGTATATAGATACAATGTGCATATAGATGCAGTGTGTGTATATAGATATAATGTGTATATAAATGCAGTGTGTGTATATAGATACAGTGTGTATATAGATGCAGTGTGTGTATATAGATAATGTGTATATAAATGCAGTGTGTGTATATAGATACAATGTGTATATAAATGCAGTGTGTGTATATAGATGCAGTGTGTGTATATAGATACAATGTGCATATAAATGCAGTGTGTGTATATAGATACAATGTGTATATAAATGCAGTGTGTGTGTATATAGATAATGTGTATATAAATGCAGTGTGTGTATATAGATACAATGTGTATATAAATGCAGTGTGTGTATATAGATACAATGTGCATATAAATGCAGTGTGTGTATATAGATGCAATGTGCATATAGATGCAGTGTGTGTATATAGATACAATGTGTATATAAATGCAGTGTGTGTATATAGATACAATGTGCATATAAATGCAGTGTGTGTATATAGATACAATGTGTATATAGATGCAGTGTGGGTATGTAGGTACATTATGTATATAAATGCAGTGTGTGTATATAGATACAATGTGTATATAAATGCAGTGTGTGTATATAGATACAATGTGTATATAGATGCAGTGTGTGTATATAGATACAATGTGCATATAGATGCAGTGTGTGTAATTAGATACAATGTGTATATTAATGCAGTGTGTGTATGTAGGTACATTATGTATATAAATGCAGTGTGTGTATATAGATACAATGTGAATATAAATACAGTGTGTGTATATAGAGTGTGTATATAAGTACATAATGTGTATATAAATGCAGTGTGTATGTGTATGTCTATAGGTACAACGTGTATATAGAGTGGGTATATACATGCAGTGTGTGTGTGTATAGGTACAATGTGTATATAAATGCAGTGTGTGTATATAGATACAATGTGTATATAAATGCAGTGTGTGTGTATATAGATAATGTGTATATAAATGCAGTGTGTGTATATAGATACAATGTGTATATAAATGCAGTGTGTGTATATAGATACAATGTGCATATAAATGCAGTGTGTGTATATAGATACAATGTGCATATAGATGCAGTGTGTGTATATATGTACAATGTGCATATAAATGCAGTGTGTGTATATAGATACAATGTGTATATAGATGCAGTGTGGGTATGTAGGTACATTATGTATATAAATGCAGTGTGTGTATATAGATACAATGTGTATATAAATGCAGTGTGTGTGTATATAGATACAATGTGCATATAAATGCAGTGTGTGTGTATATAGATACAATGTGTATATAAATGCAGTGTGTGTGTATATAGATACAATGTGTATATAAATGCAGTGTGTGTATATAGGTACAATGTGCATATAAATGCAGTGTGTATATAGATACAATGTGCATATAGATGCAGTGTGTGTATATAGATATAATGTGTATATAAATGCAGTGTGTGTATATAGATACAGTGTGTATATAGATGCAGTGTGTGTATATAGATAATGTGTATATAAATGCAGTGTGTGTATATAGATACAATGTGTATATAAATGCAGTGTGTGTATATAGATACAGTGTGTATATAGATGCAGTGTGTGTATATATAGATACAATGTGCATATAAATGCAGTGTGTGTATATAGATACAATGTGTATATAAATGCAGTGTGTGTGTATATAGATAATGTGTATATAAATGCAGTGTGTGTATATAGATACAATGTGTATATAAATGCAGTGTGTGTGTATATAGATAATGTGTATATAAATGCAGTGTGTGTATATAGATACAATGTGTATATAAATGCAGTGTGTGTATATAGATACAATGTGCATATAAATGCAGTGTGTGTATATAGATACAATGTGCATATAGATGCAGTGTGTGTATATAGATACAATGTGTATATAAATGCAGTGTGTGTATATAGATACAATGTGCATATAAATGCAGTGTGTGTATATAGATACAATGTGTATATAGATGCAGTGTGGGTATGTAGGCACATTATGTATATAAATGCAGTGTGTGTATATAGATACAATGTGAATATAAATACAGTGTGTGTATATAGAGTGTGTATATAAGTACATAATGTGTATATAAATGCAGTGTGTATGTGTATGTCTATAGGTACAACGTGTATATAGAGTGGGTATATACATGCAGTGTGTGTGTGTATAGGTACAATGTGTATATAAATGCAGTGTGTGTATATAGATACAATGTGTATATAAATGCAGTGTGTGTGTATATAGATAATGTGTATATAAATGCAGTGTGTGTATATAGATACAATGTGTATATAAATGCAGTGTGTGTATATAGATACAATGTGCATATAAATGCAGTGTGTGTATATAGATACAATGTGCATATAGATGCAGTGTGTGTATATAGGTACAATGTGCATATAAATGCAGTGTGTGTATATAGATACAATGTGTATATAGATGCAGTGTGGGTATGTAGGTACATTATGTATATAAATGCAGTGTGTGTATATAGATACAATGTGTATATAAATGCAGTGTGTGTGTATATAGATACAATGTGCATATAAATGCAGTGTGTGTATATAGATACAATGTGTATATAAATGCAGTGTGTGTGTATATAGATAATTTGTATATAAATGCAGTGTGTGTATATAGATACAATGTGCATATAAATGCAGTGTGTGTATATAGATACAATGTGCATATAAATGCAGTGTGTGTATATAGATACAATGTGCATATAGATGCAGTGTGTATATAGATACAATGTGTATATAAATGCAGTGTGTGTATATAGATACAATGTGCATATAAATGCAGTGTGTGTATATAGATACAATGTGTATATAGATGCAGTGTGGGTATGTAGGTACATTATGTATATAAATGCAGTGTGTGTATATAGATACAATGTGTATATAAATGCAGTGTGTGTATATAGATACAATGTGTATATAGATGCAGTGTGGGTATGTAGGTACATTATGTATATAAATGCAGTGTGTGTATATAGGTACAATGTGCATATAAATGCAGTGTGTGTATATAGATACAATGTGTATATAAATGCAGTGTGTGTATATAGATACAATGTGAATATAAATGCAGTGTGTGTATATAGATACAATGTGTATATAGATGCAGTGTGTGTATATAGATACAGTGTGTGTATATAGATAATGTGTATATAAATGCAGTGTGTGTATATAGATACAATGTGTATATAAATGCAGTGTGTGTATATAGATACAATGTGTATATAGATGCAGTGTGGGTATGTAGGTACATTATGTATATAAATGCAGTGTGTGTATATAGGTACAATGTGCATATAAATGCAGTGTGTGTATATAGGTACAATGTGCATATAAATGCAGTGTGTGTATATAGATACAATGTGTATATAAATGCAGTGTGTGTATATCGATACAATGTGCATATAAATGCAGTGTGTGTATATAGATACAATGTGCATATAAATGCAGTGTGTGTATATAGATAATGTGTATATAAATGCAGTGTGTGTATATAGATACAATGTGTATATAAATGCAGTGTGTGTATATAGATACAGTGTGTATATAGATGCAGTGTGTGTATATAGATACAATGTGCATATAAATGCAGTGTGTGTATATAGATACAATGTGTATATAAATGCAGTGTGTGTGTATATAGATAATGTGTATATAAATGCAGTGTGTGTATGTAGATACAATGTGTATATAAATGCAGTGTGTGTATATAGATACAATGTGTATATAAATGCAGTGTGTGTGTATATAGATAATGTGTATATAAATGCAGTGTGTGTATGTAGATACAATGTGTATATAAATGCAGTGTGTGTATATAGATACAATGTGCATATAGATGCAGTGTGTGTATATAGATATAATGTGTATATAAATGCAGTGTGTGTATATAGATACAGTGTGTATATAGATGCAGTGTGTGTATATAGATAATGTGTATATAAATGCAGTGTGTGTATATAGATACAATGTGTATATAAATGCAGTGTGTGTATATAGATACAGTGTGTATATAGATGCAGTGTGTGTATATAGATACAATGTGCATATAAATGCAGTGTGTGTATATAGATACAATGTGTATATAAATGCAGTGTGTGTGTATATAGATAATGTGTATATAAATGCAGTGTGTGTATATAGATACAATGTGTATATAAATGCAGTGTGTGTATATAGATACAATGTGCATATAAATGCAGTGTGTGTATATAGATGCAATGTGCATATAGATGCAGTGTGTGTATATAGATACAATGTGTATATAAATGCAGTGTGTGTATATAGATACAATGTGCATATAAATGCAGTGTGTGTATATAGATACAATGTGTATATAGATGCAGTGTGGGTATGTAGGTACATTATGTATATAAATGCAGTGTGTGTATATAGATACAATGTGTATATAAATGCAGTGTGTGTATATAGATACAATGTGTATATAGATGCAGTGTGTGTATATAGATACAGTGTGCATATAGATGCAGTGTGTGTAATTAGATACAATGTGTATATAAATGCAGTGTGTGTATGTAGGTAAATTATGTATAAATGCAGTGTGTGTATATAGATACAATGTGAATATAAATACAGTGTGTGTATATAGAGTGTGTATATAAGTACATAATGTGTATATAAATGCAGTGTGTATGTGTATGTCTATAGGTACAACGTGTATATAGAGTGGGTATATACATGCAGTGTGTGTGTGTATAGGTACAATGTGTATATAAATGCAGTGTGTGTATATAGATACAATGTGTATATAAATGCAGTGTGTGTGTATATAGATAATGTGTATATAAATGCAGTGTGTGTATATAGATACAATGTGTATATAAATGCAGTGTGTGTATATAGATACAATGTGCATATAAATGCAGTGTGTGTATATAGATACAATGTGCATATAGATGCAGTGTGTGTATATATGTACAATGTGCATATAAATGCAGTGTGTGTATATAGATACAATGTGTATATAGATGCAGTGTGGGTATGTAGGTACATTATGTATATAAATGCAGTGTGTGTATATAGATACAATGTGTATATAAATGCAGTGTGTGTGTATATAGATACAATGTGCATATAAATGCAGTGTGTGTATATAGATACAATGTGTATATAAATGCAGTGTGTGTGTATATAGATACAATGTGTATATAAATGCAGTGTGTGTATATAGGTACAATGTGCATATAAATGCAGTGTGTATATAGATACAATGTGCATATAGATGCAGTGTGTGTATATAGATATAATGTGTATATAAATGCAGTGTGTGTATATAGATACAGTGTGTATATAGATGCAGTGTGTGTATATAGATAATGTGTATATAAATGCAGTGTGTGTATATAGATACAATGTGTATATAAATGCAGTGTGTGTATATAGATACAGTGTGTATATAGATGCAGTGTGTGTATATAGATACAATGTGCATATAAATGCAGTGTGTGTATATAGATACAAGGTGTATATAAATGCAGTGTGTGTGTATATAGATAATGTGTATATAAATGCAGTGTGTGTATATAGATACAATGTGTATATAAATGCAGTGTGTGTATATAGATACAATGTGCATATAAATGCAGTGTGTGTATATAGATACAATGTGCATATAGATGCAGTGTGTGTATATAGATACAATGTGTATATAAATGCAGTGTGTGTATATAGATACAATGTGCATATAAATGCAGTGTGTGTATATAGATACAATGTGTATATAGATGCAGTGTGGGTATGTAGGCACATTATGTATATAAATGCAGTGTGTGTATATAGATACAATGTGAATATAAATACAGTGTGTGTATATAGAGTGTGTATATAAGTACATAATGTGTATATAAATGCAGTGTGTATGTGTATGTCTATAGGTACAACGTGTATATAGAGTGGGTATATACATGCAGTGTGTGTGTGTATAGGTACAATGTGTATATAAATGCAGTGTGTGTATATAGATACAATGTGTATATAAATGCAGTGTGTGTGTATATAGATAATGTGTATATAAATGCAGTGTGTGTATATAGATACAATGTGTATATAAATGCAGTGTGTGTATATAGATACAATGTGCATATAAATGCAGTGTGTGTATATAGATACAATGTGCATATAGATGCAGTGTGTGTATATAGGTACAATGTGCATATAAATGCAGTGTGTGTATATAGATACAATGTGTATATAGATGCAGTGTGGGTATGTAGGTACATTATGTATATAAATGCAGTGTGTGTATATAGATACAATGTGTATATAAATGCAGTGTGTGTATATAGATACAGTGTGTATATAGATGCAGTGTGTGTATATAGATACAATGTGCATATAAATGCAGTGTGTGTATATAGATACAATGTGTATATAAATGCAGTGTGTGTGTATATAGATAATGTGTATATAAATGCAGTGTGTGTATATAGATACAATGTGTATATAAATGCAGTGTGTGTATATAGATACAATGTGCATATAAATGCAGTGTGTGTATATAGATGCAATGTGCATATAGATGCAGTGTGTGTATATAGATACAATGTGTATATAAATGCAGTGTGTGTATATAGATACAATGTGCATATAAATGCAGTGTGTGTATATAGATACAATGTGTATATAGATGCAGTGTGGGTATGTAGGTACATTATGTATATAAATGCAGTGTGTGTATATAGATACAATGTGTATATAAATGCAGTGTGTGTATATAGATACAATGTGTATATAGATGCAGTGTGTGTATATAGATACAGTGTGCATATAGATGCAGTGTGTGTAATTAGATACAATGTGTATATAAATGCAGTGTGTGTATGTAGGTAAATTATGTATATAAATGCAGTGTGTGTATATAGATACAATGTGAATATAAATACAGTGTGTGTATATAGAGTGTGTATATAAGTACATAATGTGTATATAAATGCAGTGTGTATGTGTATGTCTATAGGTACAACGTGTATATAGAGTGGGTATATACATGCAGTGTGTGTGTGTATAGGTACAATGTGTATATAAATGCAGTGTGTGTATATAGATACAATGTGTATATAAATGCAGTGTGTGTGTATATAGATAATGTGTATATAAATGCAGTGTGTGTATATAGATACAATGTGTATATAAATGCAGTGTGTGTATATAGATACAATGTGCATATAAATGCAGTGTGTGTATATAGATACAATGTGCATATAGATGCAGTGTGTGTATATATGTACAATGTGCATATAAATGCAGTGTGTGTATATAGATACAATGTGTATATAGATGCAGTGTGGGTATGTAGGTACATTATGTATATAAATGCAGTGTGTGTATATAGATACAATGTGTATATAAATGCAGTGTGTGTGTATATAGATACAATGTGCATATAAATGCAGTGTGTGTATATAGATACAATGTGTATATAAATGCAGTGTGTGTGTATATAGATACAATGTGTATATAAATGCAGTGTGTGTATATAGGTACAATGTGCATATAAATGCAGTGTGTATATAGATACAATGTGCATATAGATGCAGTGTGTGTATATAGATATAATGTGTATATAAATGCAGTGTGTGTATATAGATACAGTGTGTATATAGATGCAGTGTGTGTATATAGATAATGTGTATATAAATGCAGTGTGTGTATATAGATACAATGTGTATATAAATGCAGTGTGTGTATATAGATACAGTGTGTATATAGATGCAGTGTGTGTATATAGATACAATGTGCATATAAATGCAGTGTGTGTATATAGATACAAGGTGTATATAAATGCAGTGTGTGTGTATATAGATAATGTGTATATAAATGCAGTGTGTGTATATAGATACAATGTGTATATAAATGCAGTGTGTGTATATAGATACAATGTGCATATAAATGCAGTGTGTGTATATAGATACAATGTGCATATAGATGCAGTGTGTGTATATAGATACAATGTGTATATAAATGCAGTGTGTGTATATAGATACAATGTGCATATAAATGCAGTGTGTGTATATAGATACAATGTGTATATAGATGCAGTGTGGGTATGTAGGCACATTATGTATATAAATGCAGTGTGTGTATATAGATACAATGTGAATATAAATACAGTGTGTGTATATAGAGTGTGTATATAAGTACATAATGTGTATATAAATGCAGTGTGTATGTGTATGTCTATAGGTACAACGTGTATATAGAGTGGGTATATACATGCAGTGTGTGTGTGTATAGGTACAATGTGTATATAAATGCAGTGTGTGTATATAGATACAATGTGTATATAAATGCAGTGTGTGTGTATATAGATAATGTGTATATAAATGCAGTGTGTGTATATAGATACAATGTGTATATAAATGCAGTGTGTGTATATAGATACAATGTGCATATAAATGCAGTGTGTGTATATAGATACAATGTGCATATAGATGCAGTGTGTGTATATAGGTACAATGTGCATATAAATGCAGTGTGTGTATATAGATACAATGTGTATATAGATGCAGTGTGGGTATGTAGGTACATTATGTATATAAATGCAGTGTGTGTATATAGATACAATGTGAATATAAATACAGTGTGTGTATATAGAGTGTGTATATAAGTACATAATGTGTATATAAATGCAGTGTGTATGTGTATGTCTATAGGTACAACGTGTATATAGAGTGGGTATATACATGCAGTGTGTGTGTGTATAGGTACAATGTGTATATAAATGCAGTGTGTGTATATAGATACAATGTGTATATAAATGCAGTGTGTGTGTATATAGATACAATGTGCATATAAATGCAGTGTGTGTATATAGATACAATGTGTATATAAATGCAGTGTGTGTGTATATAGATAATTTGTATATAAATGCAGTGTGTGTATATAGATACAATGTGCATATAAATGCAGTGTGTGTATATAGATACAATGTGCATATAAATGCAGTGTGTGTATATAGATACAATGTGCATATAGATGCAGTGTGTATATAGATACAATGTGTATATAAATGCAGTGTGTGTATATAGATACAATGTGCATATAAATGCAGTGTGTGTATATAGATACAATGTGTATATAGATGCAGTGTGGGTATGTAGGTACATTATGTATATAAATGCAGTGTGTGTATATAGATACAATGTGTATATAAATGCAGTGTGTGTATATAGATACAATGTGTATATAGATGCAGTGTGGGTATGTAGGTACATTATGTATATAAATGCAGTGTGTGTATATAGGTACAATGTGCATATAAATGCAGTGTGTGTATATAGATACAATGTGTATATAAATGCAGTGTGTGTATATCGATACAATGTGCATATAAATGCAGTGTGTGTATATAGATACAATGTGCATATAAATGCAGTGTGTATATAGATACAATGTGTATATAAATGCAGTGTGTGTATATAGATACAATGTGTATATAAATGCAGTGTGTGTATATAGGTACAATGTGCATATAAATGCAGTGTGTATATAGATACAATGTGCATATAGATGCAGTGTGTGTATATAGATATAATGTGTATATAAATGCAGTGTGTGTATATAGATACAGTGTGTATATAGATGCAGTGTGTGTATATAGATAATGTGTATATAAATGCAGTGTGTGTATATAGATACAATGTGTATATAAATGCAGTGTGTGTATATAGATACAATGTGTATATAGATGCAGTGTGGGTATGTAGGTACATTATGTATATAAATGCAGTGTGTGTATATAGGTACAATGTGTATATAAATGCAGTGTGTGTATATCGATACAATGTGCATATAAATGCAGTGTGTGTATATAGATACAATGTGCATATAAATGCAGTGTGTATATAGATACAATGTGTATATAAATGCAGTGTGTGTGTATATAGATACAATGTGTATATAAATGCAGTGTGTGTATATAGATACAATGTGCATATAAATGCAGTGTGTGTATATAGATACAATGTGTATATAAATGCAGTGTGTGTATATAGGTACAATGTGCATATAAATGCAGTGTGTATATAGATACAATGTGCATATAGATGCAGTGTGTGTATATAGATATAATGTGTATATAAATGCAGTGTGTGTATATAGATACAGTGTGTATATAGATGCAGTGTGTGTATATAGATAATGTGTATATAAATGCAGTGTGTGTATATAGATACAATGTGTATATAAATGCAGTGTGTGTATATAGATACAGTGTGTATATAGATGCAGTGTGTGTATATAGATACAATGTGCATATAAATGCAGTGTGTGTATATAGATACAATGTGTATATAAATGCAGTGTGTGTGTATATAGATAATGTGTATATAAATGCAGTGTGTGTATATAGATACAATGTGTATATAAATGCAGTGTGTGTATATAGATACAATGTGCATATAAATGCAGTGTGTGTATATAGATACAATGTGCATATAGATGCAGTGTGTGTATATAGATACAATGTGTATATAAATGCAGTGTGTGTATATAGATACAATGTGCATATAAATGCAGTGTGTGTATATAGATACAATGTGTATATAGATGCAGTGTGGGTATGTAGGTACATTATGTATATAAATGCAGTGTGTGTATATAGATACAATGTGCATATAAATGCAGTGTGTGTATATAGATACAATGTGTATATAGATGCAGTGTGTGTATATAGATACAATGTGCATATAGATGCAGTGTGTGTATATAGATACAATGTGTATATAAATGCAGTGTGTGTATGTAGGTACATTATGTATATAAATGCAGTGTGTGTATATAGATACAATGTGAATATAAATACAGTGTGTGTATATAGAGTGTGTATATAAGTACATAATGTGTATATAAATGCAGTGTGTGTGTGTATAGGTACAATGTGTATATAAATGCAGTGTGTGTATATAGATACAATGTGTATATAGATGCAGTGTGGGTATGTAGGTACATTATGTATATAAATGCAGTGTGTGTATATAGATACAATGTGTATATAAATGCAGTGTGTGTGTATATAGATACAATGTGCATATAAATGCAGTGTGTGTATATAGATACAATGTGTATATAAATGCAGTGTGTGTGTATATAGATAATGTGTATATAAATGCAGTGTGTGTATATAGATACAATGTGTATATAAATGCAGTGTCTGTGTATAGATACAATGTGTATATAGATGCAGTGTGTGTATATAGATACAATGTGCATATAGATGCAGTGTGTGTATATAGATACAATGTGTATATAAATGCAGTGTGTGTATATAGATACAATGTGTATATAAATGCAGTGTGTGTGTAAATAGATACAATGTGTATATAAATGCAGTGTGTGTATGTAGGTACAATATGTATATAAATGCAGTGTGTGTATATAGATACAATGTGTATATAGATGCAGTGTGGGTATGTAGGTACATTATGTATATAAATGCAGTGTGTGTATATAGATACAATGTGTATATAGATGCAGTGTGTGTATATGGAGTGTGTATATAAGTACATAATGTGTATATAAATGCAGTGTGTATGTGTATGTCTATAGGTACAACGTGTATATAGAGTGGGTATATACATGCAGTGTGTGTGTGTATAGGTACAATGTGTATATAAATGCAGTGTGTGTATATATAGGTACAATGTGTATATAAATGCAGTGTGTGTGTATAGATACAATGTGCATATAAATGCAGTGTGTGTATATAGATACAATGTGTATATAGATGCAGTGTGTGTATATAGATACAATGTGTATATAAATGCAGTGTGTGTATATAGGTACAATGTGTATATAAATGCAGTGTGTGTATATAGATACAATGTGTATATAAATGCAGTGTGTGTATATAGATACAATGTGCATATAAATGCAGTGTGTGTGTATATAGATACAATGTGCATATAGATGCAGTGTGTGTATATAGATACAATGTGTATATAAATGCAGTGTGTGTATATAGATACAATGTGTATATAAATGCAGTGTGTGTATATAGATACAATGTGTATATAGATGCAGTGTGGGTATGTAGGTACATTATGTATATAAATGCAGTGTGTGTGTATAGGTACAATGTGTATATAGATGCAGTGTGTATATAGGTACAATATGTATATAAATGCAGTGTGTGTATATAGATACAATGTGTATATAGATGCAGTGTGGGTATGTAGGTACATTATGTATATAAATGCAGTGTGTGTATATAGATACAATGTGTATATAGATGCAGTGGGGGTATGTAGGTACATTATGTATACACATGCAGTGTGTGTATATAGATACAGTGTGTATATAGATGCAGTGTGTGTATATAGATAATGTGTATATAAATGCAGTGTTTGTATATAGATACAATGTGTATATAGATGCAGTGTGTGTATATAGATACAATGTGTATATAGATGCAGTGTGTGTATATAGATACAATGTGCATATAGATGCAGTGTGTGTATATAGATACAATGTGCATATAGATGCAATGTGCATATAGATGCAGTGTGTGTATATAGATACAATGTGTATATAAATGCAGTGTGTGTATATAGATACAATGTGTATATAGATGCAGTGTGGGTATGTAGGTACATTATGTATATAAATGCAGTGTGTGTATATAGATACAATGTGAATATAAATACAGTGTGTGTATATAGAGTGTGTATATAAGTACATAATGTGTATATAAATGCAGTGTGTATGTGTATGTCTATAGGTACAACGTGTATATAGAGTGGGTATATACATGCAGTGTGTGTGTGTATAGGTACAATGTGTATATAAATGCAGTGTGTGTATATATAGGTACAATGTGTATATAAATGCAGTGTGTGTGTATATAGGTACAATATGTATTTAAATGCAGTGTGTGTATAAATAACCCAGCACATCATATATTATTAATGCATTTTCTTCTTGTCCTTCCTGTATAATACATGGATTTCCCACACTGCAGCGATGCTGTGATAGATGACTGATAAGAGACCCCTGTAGGTATAAGGGGACCCCCATCCTGTGTATACAGATTCATGATTTGTACATATAATATATATATATATAATCTTTATTTTCTTGTATTATATGTTCTCCATTAAAGCTTATGTTAACCCTATGATGTAACTTCCCATAATACTTCAGTGACTCCTCTCCAGATGTGCCTCGGTGGATAGTGACCCTCTATACAGAGTGAGATTGGGACTCATGCTCTTCCTCATCGCTCTTCCAATTTCAGCCATTGCTCATTATCAGTCCTCTAAGAACTAGCAGAGGAGCTGCCCTCTCATCTGGGGCATTATTCCTGGGCAGATATGTCATTGTGCCATGTGTACCTGTAATCAGTACATGGGGCTGAGAGAGGTCCTGGTGCCAACAGCTCCTGTATCATGAGGATTTATCACTGGGCCGTGTCTACTAAATGGCACCTTGTTCTCCAACGACTCATCATTTAGTACACATGACCCACTTTCTCTCACCCGTAGTTCTCAGCGCTGCCTCTTTCCTTCCCACCCTTAATCTTCATCCGCCTTCCATCTATTTCCTGGCAGAACTACAGTACAATAATAGCTTCCTTATCTGGAAACAGTAATACTTCTCAGCAGGAGGACTGGGGAAGAGCCCTTAGATCCCCACAAACCAGACACTAGAGAAGATCAAAGAAAGACAGACAGAGACACAGACAGACAGACAGACAGAGCTATAGAAGAAGATTCAATAAATCAATACTACAGGGAATCAAGACAAACTGTTCACTAGAAGGTTTGATCATGAGGCTGAAGCTGAAATATTTTGTCCATAACATGAGAAGACAGGATTCCCTAGAGAAGATGTGATGCTCGGAAAGACTGAAGGCACATGAAGAAAGGGGAGGCAAAGGCGGACATGGATAGATAAGATCATTGAAGCAATGAACATGAACTTAACAGCACTCAAAGGGCTTCCACAGAATTGTGTTTAATTGTATTTTTACCTGATAGGAAATGAGTGTCCCACGCACACACAATGAAAGAGGAAACCGTGTGAATCAGCTGCATTCTGCCAAGCCTGAGATCCACCCGCATAATGTGTGACTCCACTGACAGGGCCTCAGCCTGTAGCCAGGGCAAGATTTACATCCCAGGTGCCCCTGGGCAAAGATTCATCAGGTTCCCCCCACACCAAGAAACCACTGAATGAGATCTGTGAGCAACGAACATGTAAGTGCTGATATCGGTATATACAGATGATAGTGTGTGCAGTGGCAGAGCTAGTGAATGGAGGGCCCCGGTGCAAAAATTTTTGGGGGCCCCACAGTATATACAGATGTCCTCAAAAGTTTGCATCCTCTTGGCGAATTGGTAATATATGTACCATTTATATAGAAAATATGAGTGAGCAGCAAGACACATTTCTTTTATTTCATATGGAATTCATATTCAGCTGTAGGGTATAACAGAATGGCACAATCATAAAACACAACATGGCAACAAAGAAAAACATGACATGGCCCTGATCACAAGTTTGCATTCCCTTAATTCTTAATATTGTGTATCGCCCCCTTTAGCATCAATGGCAGCGTGCCGTCTTCCGTAATAGTTGTCTATGAGGCCCCTATTTCTTGCAGGTGGTATAGCTGCCCATTCGTCTTGGCAAAATGCCTCCAGGTCCTGTAAAGTCTTGCATGAAGCGCACGTTTGAGATCTCCCCAGGGTGGCTCGATGACATTAAGGTCAGGAGACTGTGATGGCCACTCCACAACCTTCACCTTTTCTGCTGTAACCACTGGAGGGTCAACTTGGCGTTGTGCTTAGGGTCATTGTCATGCTGGAAAGTCCAAGAGCGTCCCAGGCGCAGCCTTCGTGCAGAAGAATGCAAATTGTCTGCCAGTATTTTCTGATAACATGCTGAATTCATCTTGCTATCAATTGTCAGAAGATTAACACTACCCCCTCCCCCCAAACATCAGTGAGCCCCCACCATGCTTCACAGTGGGGATGGTATTCTTTTCACTATAGGCTTTGTTGTCCCCTCTCCAAACATAGCACTGATGGTTGTGACCATAAAGCTCTATTTTGGTCTGGTCACTCCAAATTACAGTGTGCCAGAAGCTCTGAGGTGTGTCAAGGTGTTGTCGGGCATATTGTAACCTGGCTTTTTTGTGGCATTGGCGCAGTAATGGCTTCTTTCTGGCAACTCGACCATGCAGCTCATTTTTGTTCAAGTATTGTGCTCCTTGAAACAACCACTCCGTCTTTTGCCAGAGCAGTTTGTATTTCTCCTGAGGTTACCGTGGCATGGTATCAAGAGATCCCAACATTTTCCACTTCTTAATAAGTGATTGATCAGTACGGACTGGCATTTTCAAGGCTTTGGATATCTTTTTATATCCTTTTCCCTCTTTATGAAGTTCCATTACCTTGTTACGCAGTTCTTTTGACAGTTATTTTCTGCTCTCCATGGCTCAGTATCTAGCCTGCTCAGTGAATCCACGTGAAAGTTAACAAACTCATTGACTATTTGTACACAGACACTAATTGTAATTTTAAAAAGCCATTGGTGTGGAAAATTAACATTTAATTGCCATTTTAACCTGTGTGTGTCACCTTGTGTGTCTGTAACAAGGTCAAACATTCAAGGGTATGTAAACTTTTGATCAGGGCCATTTTGGTGATTTCTGTTATCTTGATGATTTAAAAAAGAGCCCAACAACTATGTGATAAAAAATGGCTTCATATGATTACTGTCCTTCAATAAACTTTTTTTTTTTGCATGATCAGTTATATTTTCAAAATAAATGCCAAAATTTCACAATTACTGCCAGGGTACGCAACGAGAGTCGAAGGCGCTTATTGCAGGCCTCGCGATCAGCGCCACAGGGGCTCATCCCGAGCACTGTAGCACTTAGGACCGAATTCCGTAGGACTTAGGACCGAATTCCGTAAATGCAACTGCTGGCCATCCACACTCACACGCAGCTTGTGTGTGTGTGTGGGGGGGGGGGGGGGGGGGCAGAGCCAGGGAGCCTGTGAGAGTGTGAGTGAGGTTGCAAGTTAATTTGAGGCATTTTTGAATGAATGAAAATCGCCTAAGCGAGAAAAAAAAATGGTAGCCGAAAAAAGGTAATAGGATGAAAATGAGGCCGAAGGCAGTAACATTTAACCCAAGCCAGTAACACTCATCGCAAGGCCCCTAACTACACAGTGGGGGCAGCCTCGCAAAAGAGCACCGAAGTTGGGTGGGGAGTCATATTGCGAAATAACCCATATCATAACAATATAGAAATAAGAAGTAAAGTACCCATCTAGTCTGCCCAATTTATCTACTTTTATAGATAACTAGCGACTTGCCCGTCAAAAAATGACGCAATAAGATTGTAAGGCAGGTAATGTTGTTTGTGTGCGACATTAATTTTGTTGGTGTTGCAAGATCCTTCGGCGCTCATTGCGAGGCTCTTGGTTGTTTGTGTCCTATGAGCAGCGTTGGTGTTTTTTTTTGCTATGGCAATGAATAATGAATAAAATAAGAAATTAATATACTTTACCTATTGTTAAGTAATATATGCAGGAAGCATTGTGCAGAAGAGCTGGCAATCTGTTTTCATGTTGCTGCAGCATCAGTGCTGTGGAGCTGCTGTGTAAGCGTCATGAAAGTGTGCAGTGTAATAGTGTGCGTGCGCGAGACAAATCCGTTAGCGTAGCTGTGTACTTTCTGATTGTATAAGTTAGTGTTATAAAAGGGCGCCTAATGTGTGGTACGCGTCTGTAGCTGATTTAGTGTCCTTGTTTTCGGATGTCGTCCGACTTTTTCTGAAAATCCGTAGGTGTTTGGTGGTGTTTTGCGTGTTTAGGGTCCTTTAGCCTCGTTTTCGTTTTGTTCGGCGGCCATTTTTTGGACTTAAATTGAGGTGTAACTTCACTTGCAGAGGTCCTGGATGCCCCCCCCCGGCTGTGGGTAAGCTTTTTATGTGTTTGTTGTGTGTATTTATTGTGTTTGTAATGTTCTTGGGGTCGCGCGGGTTGCGTCCTTGTTTTCGGATCTCGTACGTCTTTTTTGGAAAATCCGTAGGTGTTTGGTGGTGTTTTGCGTCTTTAGGGTCCTGTAGCCTCGTTTTCGTTTTTTTCAGCGGCCATTTTTTTCTCGCTTAGGGGATTTTCGGGTGTCTAAACTCTTTTATTTCGAGTGAAATTGAGGTGTAAGTTTTCGATGTCCTGGGTGCCCCCCCCCCCCTGCTGTAGGTAAGCTTTTTACGTATTTGTTGTGTGTGTTTAATGTGTTTTTCATGTTTTCATGTGCGCGGGTTTCGTGCGGTAAGGTCGTATCTTTGCAAGGTCGTATTGGGTCGTAACGTGTCTCGTATTTGTTTGTCCCTAAACTTTGCAAGGTCCACAGTTGCTGGCAAGGAGCGCCTTTGGTGCGAGCCCGCAGCGTTAGCAACAACCCGCCTTTTTTGCGAGGTCGTAATCGGTCGTAACGAGTCTCGTATTGGTTTGTCTTAAGTCCGTAAATTTTGCGAGGTCCGCAGTTGCTGGCAAGAAGTGCCTTGCCAGCACAACTATATATGTGATAATGTGATAAATAAATATGTGATTAATCTTAGATTTGACTGATCTGCCTTTATCTTCAAGAAAATAAAGAAGAATACTCAGGGAGAGCATGTTAGTTGTATTTTTTATCTGCTATACATTTGGTTTGATAGAAATGCAAAGACATTACTCAAACTAAAAAATGTGGGTACCAAAAATAGCTGGAGACATCACCTCCTCGTCCGCTACACTCACTTCATCTTCCATCGCACTTCAAACACAATTTCTTTGAGTTAATGGAAATCTATGATGAGACCGACTTCCTCTGAGGAAGAAGGGAGTACCAGGGTGGGGAGGATGTGAATAGAATAATGGCGGGATGGTCGCCCCTTAATAGATTATGACTGGTGTATCACTCCAAATAAATAAGGACAGATAATTATAGATACAGTGGATATAAAAAGTCTACACACCCCTGTTAAAATGTCAGGTTTCTGTGCTGTAAAAAAATTAGACAAAAATAAATCATTTCAGAACTTTTTCCACCTTTAATATGACCAATAAACTGTACAACTCAATTGAAAAACAAACTGAAATCTTTTAGGTGGGGGGAAGAAAAAAATAAAAAAAAATAATGTGGTTGCATAAGTCTGCACACCCTCTTATAACTGGGGATGTAGCTGTGTTCAGAATTAAGCAATCACATTCCAAATCGTGTTAAATAGGAGTCAGCATACACCTGCCATCATTTAAAGTGCCTCTGATTAACCCCAAATAAAGTTCAGCTGCTCTGGTTGGTCTTTCCTGAAATGTTTTTAGTCGCATCCCACAGCAAAAGCCATGGTCCACAGAGAGCTTCCAAAGCATCAGAGGGATCTCATTGTTAAAAGGTATCAGTCAGGAGAAGGGTACAAAAGAATTTCCAAGGCATTAGATATACCATGGAACACAGTGGAGACAGTCATCATCAAGTGGAGAAAATATGGCACAACAGTGACATTACTAAGAACTGGAGCTCCCTCCAAAATTGATGAAAAGACGAGAAGAAAACTTGTCTGGGAGGCTACCAAGAGTCCTACAGCAACATTAAAGGAGCTGCAGGAATATCTGGCAAGTACTGGCTGTGTGGTACATGTGACAACAATCTCCCGTATTCTTCATATGTCTGGGCTATGGGGTAGAGTGGCAAGACGAAAACCTTTTCTTACAAAGAAAAACATCCAAGCCAGGCTACATTTTGCTAAAACACATCTGAAGTCTCCCAAAAGCATGTGGGAAAAGGTGTTATGGTCTGATGAAACCAAGGTTGAACTTTTTGGCCATAATTCCAAAAGATATGTTTGGAGCAAAAGCAACACTGCACATCACCAAAAGAACAGCATACCCACAGTGACGCATGGTGGTGGCAGCGTCATGCTTTGGGGCTGTTTTTCTTCAGCTGGAACTGGGGCCTTAGTTAAGATAGAGGGAATTATGAACAGTTCCAAATACCAGTCAATATTGGCACAAAACCTTCAGGCTTCTGCTAGAAAGCTGAACATGAAGAGGAACTTCATCTTTCAGCATGACAACGACCCAAAGCATACATCCAAATCAACAAAGGAATGGCTTCACAAGAAGAAGATTAAAGTTTTGGAATGGCCCAGCCAGAGCCCAGACCTGAATCCGATTGAAAATCTGTGGGGTGATCTGAAGTGGGCTGTGCACAGGAGATGCCCTCGCAATCTGACAGATTTGGAGTGTTTTTGCAAAGAAGAGTGGGCAAATCTTGCCAAGTCAAAATGTGCCATGCTGATAGACTCATACCCAAAAAGACTGAGTGCTGTAATAAAATCACAAGGTGCTTCAACAAAGTATTAGTTTAAGGGTGTGCAGACTTATGCAACCATATTATTTTATTTTTTATATTTTTTCTTCCCTCTACCTAAAAGATTTCAGTTTGCTTTTCAATTGAGTTGTACAGTTTATAGGTCACATTAAAGGTGGAAAAAGTTCTGAAATGATTTATCTTTGTGTAATTTTTTTTACAGCACAGAAACCTGACATTTTAACAGGAGTGTGTAGACTTTTTATATCCACCGTAACTGCATTAATAGATGGTTGGATTCATAGAGAGAGATAGATAGATAGATAGATAGATAGATAGATAGAGGGATAGATACAAATAGATAGAGAGAGACAGAGAGAGGTAGAGAGAGAGAGAGAGGGATAGATAGATAGATACAGTCAGGTCCATAAATATTGGGACATCGACACAATTCTAACCTTTTTCGCTCTATACACCACCACAATGGATTTGAAATTAAACTAACAAGATGTGCTTTAACTGCAGACTTTCAGCTTTAATTTGAGGGTATTTACATCCAAATCAGGTGAACGGTGTAGGAATTACAACAATTTGTATATGTGCCTCCCACTTTTTAAGGGACCAAAAGTAATGGGACAATTGGCTGCTCAGCTGTTCCATGGCCAGGTGTGTGTTATTCCCCCATTATCCCATTTACAAAGAGCAGATACAAGCTCCAGTGTTCATTCCAAGTGTGCTATTTGCATTTGTTGCTGTTAACTCTCAATATGAGATCCAAAGAGCTGTCACTATCAGTAAAGCAAGCCATCATTAGGCTGAAAAAACAAAACAAACCCATCAGAGAGACAGCAAAAACATTAGGTGTGGCCAAATCAACTGTTTGGAACATACTTAAAAAGAAAGAACGCACCGGTGAGCTCAGCAACACCAAAAGACCCGGAAGACCACGGAAAACAACTGTGGTGGATGACCGAAGAATTATTTCCCTGGTGAAGAAAACACCCTTCACAACAGTTGGCCAGATCAAGAACCCTCTCCAGGAGGTAGGTGTATGTGTGTCAAAGTCAACAATCAAGAGAAGACTTCACCAGAGTAAATACAGAGGGTTCACCACAAGATGTAAACCATTGATGAGCCTCAAAAACAGGAAGTCCAGATTAGAGTTTGCCAAACAACACCTAAAAAAGCCTTCACAGTTCTGGAACAACATCCTATGGACAGATGAGACTAAGATCAACTTGTACCAGAGTGATGGGAAGAGAAGAGTATGGAGACGGAAAGGAACTGCTCATGATCCAAAGCATACCACCTCATCAGTGAAGCATGGTGGTGGTAGTGTCATGGCGTGGGCATGTATGGCTGCCAATGGAACTGGTTCTCTTGTATTTATTGATGATGTGACTGCTGACAAAAGCAGCAGGATGAATTCTGAAGTGTTTCAGGCAATATTATCTGCTCATATTCAGCCAAATGCTTCAGGACTCATCGGACGGCGCTTCACAGTGCAGATGGACAATGACCCGAAGCATACTGCAAAAGCAACCAAAGAGATTTTTAAGGGAAAGAAGTGGAATGTTATGCAATGGCCAAGTCAATCACCTGATCTGAATCCGATTGAGCATGCATTTCACTTGCTGAAGACAAAACTGAAGGGAAAATGCCCCAAGAACAAGCAGGAACTGAAGACAGTTGCAATAGAGGTCTGGCAGAGCATCACCAGGGATGAAACCCAGCGTCTGGTGATGTCTATGCGTTCCAGACTTCAGGCTGTAATTGACTGCAAAGGATTTGCAACCAAGTATTAAAAAGTGAAAGTTTGTTTTATGACTGTTAATCTGTCCCATTACTTTTGGTCCCTTAAAAAGTGGGAGGCACATATACAAACTGTTGTAATTCCTACACCGTTCACCTGATTTGGATGTAAATACCCTCAAATTAAAGCTGAAAGTCTGCAGTTAAAGCACATCTTGTTCGTTTCATTTCAAATCCATTGTGGTGGTGTATAGAGCCAAAAGGGTTAGAATTGTGTCGATGTCCCAATATTTATGGACCTGACTAGATCTTTTGATAGACAACCAATAGTCTAGAGGAGCAAAGTGGAACTTTAAAGTTAAATCAGTAAATAAAATGTACCCTTAGTAGATGCCACACACAGCGACCTCAGACCACATGGATCGGTGGATGGGACGTGGACTGAAGCAGTCACAGGAAGGGATGGTTACTGGGGAGAGCCTCGGGCCTCTATAGCACATCATACATTACAAAAATTGTGTTTTACATGTAAGATAAGTTATATTAACTGAAGAAAATTACCAGTAAAGCACCAGAGACAGATAACAACACATTTGTTTGGCCCACATTTATCTCTAAGACAATTGAGAGGGAATGTAAACAAATACTGGAGGGAGCGTGTTAATAGCATTTTATCCATAAGGCTCACTGTCCCGTTGTTTCCTTTAGTAAGATAGGACAAAAGAAGAGAAAACTGTCAATTTTTGTCTCAATTTAATGCATTTTTTCTTTACTATAGACATCTCTAAAAAGCAAAGTTTTAAACACATGAAAGAAATTGTTGCAGTCGCCCATTATTAGTGATCTTATTAATGGGCTTAAAGGCGAGGTGGTCTTATTGCAGGTGACAAAAAATATAAAAGGGGTTGTTATTCCAGGAGGTAAATACCCAATAATGCCCCAAACCCCAATGTATTAGTGGGAATGGCAACAAAAGAGCGAATGGACTTAGGAGTTATCATATCTCACGATGTAGTGTAGGCAAAGAATGGGAAAACCAGTAGGATGGCTGGGTGGAAGAAAGCCGCAGATAAAGGTCGGTACTAATCTCACACACCCCTAGATTCTGTGTCCAGAGACCGGATCTCCAAAGGATATCAATAAATTAGAGACAATTCAAAGGAGGCGGCTGAAATGGTAAAGAGTCTAAAGACACAACAGTCATGGAAGTAGATTTTGAAATAACTTGATTGCTCTGTAAGTTTTATTTGGGGATTGGGTTATGAGTAATATTTTGTAGGCTCTTTGTAGGGTTTTGTTTGTTGTATTTAAAGCTGTATTGAATTGGGTGATAAATACTAAGAAATACGTAATATTAGATTTCTTTTGAATTGACGTCTTTCCTTCATGGAAAATATTTTCACTCAAGTTTTAGTTTATATTATCTTTTAGGATCTTCACTTGGGTCAGTAGTTGCTCATTGTTTGTACGACTGAGTCACATATGGCCACATTTAGCCATGAACTGTGATGATGTTTTTAGCACTTACAACATAAAATAATGCAGTACCCTGCTTCCACCAGTAGAGGCTCCCTTTGTCCTGTCTGCCTCCATGGCTTGGAAACAGAGAGTGACACCTAGTGGAGAGAAGGGCTAAGTGCAGATGTTCTTATTATAGGGATTATTTATACAGTATTATTATTAACTAGCGAATCGCCCGTCAAAAAATGACGGCAATAACATTGTAAGCCAGAGAATGCTGTTTGCCACACAATGCGAGGCTATGGGTCCTCTGAGCACCTTCAGCGCTTATTGAGAGCCTTCGGCGCTCATTGCGAGCCTTTCCCCCCCTTGTACTTTATAGGCCTGTGTAGTTTAGGGCCCTACTGCCTTGGGTTAAGGGTTAGTGCCTGCAATGAAATGGTAAGGCTGACAATGCTGGTTGTCATACAATGTGAGGCTTACGTTACTTTCCTGGCGTGGTTAGTGTAAGTGTTACTGTTTGCGCCGTTGCGTATTCTCTAAGTTCTGCGTGCCCGGTGTTGCAGAGCCTCGTTTTCATCTTGCTTGAGATTTTTTACGTTTTTCGTCATTTTTTTTTGTCGCTTAGCCGATTTTCGAGTGACGAAAGCCGGTAAATAAGGCTTAAAATCGCTTGCAACCTCTCTCCCAGGCATCCTGGCTCTCCCCCTGCGCTGTGTGTGAGTGTGTTTTTATATTTTTGTTATTATTTTTCTTGTTTGTGGTGTTTTTGGAGTTGCGCGCTACGTGCTTCGCATGTCTCGCATGTGTGACGGCTCCATTGGCTGCAGTGAGCGCTTTCGGCGTGACGACAAATCGCAGTTTCACAACTATTATATGTGACTAGCTACTTGCCTGTCAAAAATGACGGCAATACAATTTGAAGGCTGGCAATGCTGTTTGCCACACAATGCAAGGCTCCCATACCTCTAAGTTGCGGGCCTTCCGATTCACATCGCGAGCCCCGCAATGAGCGTCTTCGGCGTTCATTGCAGGCCTCGACCATCCCGACACTTTCATGCCTCAGAATGAGCACCAGCGACGCTCATCGCGAGCCTCTCCCATCGTCTACTTTACGGTCCTCACGATGAGTGCCTTTGCGAGCCTCTCCCCACCCTCTGACTCCTGCGTCTGTTCCCCCCCTTTCCCTTCCATGTGTCCTCCCCTCTGCCTGCCTGTTCCCCCCCCCCTTATTTCCCTCCTCTGTGTCTCTTTCCACTGTCTTCCCCCTCTCCCTCCCCTGTGTCTTTCTGCTCTCTGTCTCTGTGTAAACCTTGCGTGCCTCGGGATGTCAGGGGTGTCCAAACTCGGTCCTGGAGGGCCGCACCCAGACCTGGATTTGAGGATTTCCTTTCTGTGCACAGGTGAGTGAATCGGGATGACTGAAGAAGTCATAGTCTCACCTGCTTGCAGCAAGGATATCCACAAATCCAGGCCTGTGTGCAACCCAGCAGGACAGAGTTTGGACACCCCTGGTCTAAGTGTTACGGGCTTCAGCTTCATTTTGATCCTTTTTTCCGACCAGTTACGTCTTTACAGCCGCCATTTTTTTCCTCGCTTAGCCAATTTTCAATCTCCTAAAATCGCCAATTAAGCCTCTAATTACCTCTCCCAATGTGCATTAATTGGTGTTTTTCAGTGTTTTTTCCAGTTACATGCTTGAAAAAATATTGGCCGTTAAAGTTGTAATTTAGGGAAAGTCTTGTGTGCCTCGCGATCCTCATCAAAGTGCTTCGTCGCTGCATTGTAATGAGCGCCTGCAATCTGTTTCCATCCTCCATCGGTGGAGCGTCCTCGGGCAAATAACGGGCATGACGGGACAGAGGACCCTGAAAGGCCACAATTGCGGGCCTCGCAATGAGTGCCTATGGCCTTCGGCGCTCATTGCCCTATTCAAATGAGCAATTGTTGATAACGGGACCCCATAATGTAGCCCGTAAAATAATTTGCTATTCAATTGGCGTCTTTTAGCTACCCGCAAACAATCTGCGGGTTACAGGCAGAAAATCCCTGCGGGTTTGTCAAAATCGTAACTCCGACCCAGCTAAGCCTTTGATCTTCCAAGCCCCGTAGATGTTACAATCGCAAATTGCTATTTAATTGCTACAATTCTCAAGCCCGCAAATGATTTCAAACCCGTAAATGGCAGATGCAGAAGAAAATCCTACAGGTACCAGATAGGACCCGCAAGGGGGTTAAACACCAGTCCCAAGCTCGCAAATCTGCAGTAGGAAAAACATTTTTTCACATTTTATTTCCTTGTTGTATTGATTAAATAAATGATATGACCTGGTATTTTCCCTAGTGGGTAACACTAATGTTAATGGATATGGATATAATTTTATAAGGGAATAGGAATAATAAAACTTGAAAAACGCTGTAATGTGTAATAATAATAAATAAGTTGTACTACCATCCTAGTCTACAGAGTTGGAATGCGTGGATAAGAAAATCAACTTCTAATGTGTGCAAATTGAAGTAAATGCAATATAATATACATATTTTTCTTGGGATCCTCATATATCAGTAAAACTGTTAATCACTGGATCACTCCAAAATTACTATAAAGTAGTACCAGAATGGAAGAACTAAAAAGATGATAAGTTACACTAAGTAGATTAAAAACAAAAAGAGAGGGATGATGTGCAGAAGTAGTAGATATAATGGCACTCTAATTGGTTGTATATAGCAAAAAAAAAGCTAGTAGTAGCAAGAATGGGCTAGTAAAGGCAATCATATGCAGTGCACCACCTATATAGATTCAATCATTAAACCTGTAATTGCGGTTTTGCTGAATAGCAAGGTGCACACATATGTATATATATAAAAAAAGCCACTTGGTGCCCAATACTTGCAGTTTACAGACACAACGCCAGACATATTAGATCCTCCATACAATAAAGTCGGCACATCTCCCTCTCAAGGTCCCGATGGTCCGTTTCGCTCTCAATAAGAGCTTCCTCTGGGGTAAATTTGATAATAGCTTGGGCCTATTTAAGGCCTAAGTTACTTCTGCGTTTCATAGTCAAAAGGGGCATGCCACCTGACGTGACGCTAGCCTGATGACGTCATTGCTTTCTCATTGAGTTGTACAAGGTTGTACAACTATGGAATACTAAAACGTTATGTGTGTGTTTGTATAGACATACTACATATGATACGTCGGCCATCTTGAATTGAATGATTGAACTTTATCAGTTCTGAGTGGTGAACAGAATTACAAATATAGTTTGTTACAGATAAACTATTAAGTAAGAATGGACTGGATGAGACTAATAGACCCCATTAGATAAAATATACAGTAATAATACTAAAAAATGAATTAGATTAATGAATTTACATAAATTAAAATACACAAAAAAATATTAAATAATATAAAGAGGGTTGAGAATAAAGCTATTGTTAAGGGTGAGATGAATTGAAAAACTATGATCTAACCATATAAGCATAAAAGTGTGTGATGTGAAGACTAAATAGGTGTAAATGTGTGTGTAGAACGTGACAATGAAAACATCCTCAGTTGAGGGTATAAAAGAAATATATACACATACTTATACACATATATATATATATATATATATATATATATATATATATATATATATATATATATATATATATATTAAAACATTTAAATTATTAAAAAATGTGTGATCAGTGAAAATGTGTTGATGTGTAAAGGGAAGGTCTATAATAAATAAAACTAAATATTGTGGGAAAAAGGGGAATAAAAATAATTATAAAATAATAAAAATAATAATAGAAATAAAAATAAAATTAATAATGAAAATAAATATAAATGTAAAAATAATATTATAATAAGAATAAGAATGCAAAGAATAATAAAAGGGAAGTGCATGGATATGCATGTCATGATAAAAAATGCTTATGAGTGGGAAAGTAATATGAATGTTGATGTGAATGGAATTAACCCTGTGAGATGTGTAGGAAGGCTAATGAGTGAATGTGAATAAATGAGTAAGGGGGGGAGTAATGTGATGACAATAAATATAATGAAAATAAAAATAAAAAATGTGTGAATGAAATTATCTAAACTTGGTATACTGAGATGTCATTAACTATTCTAATGTGACCAGTCTCTAAAAATAAAGTTTTTATAGGAAGGCTGAGTAATAAAATCCTTCATTAATCCTATTCAGATGTTGGGAATTTAAAGTAAATATCCACTTACTTTCTAATTGTAATAATTTTTTGTTCATGTCTCCGCCATGTGGTTTCCTACATAAGTGATCCACGAGGCTAGGATGGTAGTTTGACTTATTTATTATTATTACACATTACGTTTTTCAAGTTTTATTATTCCTATTCCCTTATTAAATTATATTGAGATACATGTTATATTGATCTCAGGAATCAAGGAGTTAATACATATCAGGCCACCCACATGGACTAGAACATTTCCTTTATTCATTTTTATTATTTTGTACATTGCCGGATTGCGAGTCTGATCGCATATCGGACCCCTAAATGCTAATTGATTGACATGTAACCTCCATGTTTTACTGATGTCATGATGATGATCTCATTTACTATTGTCTGTTTCTAAATCGGTAGTTATGGCCTTGGTTAATTGATCACGCTCTGAAATGCTACTTACGGGTGCATGGTTTACGTTTTCGGCTTTCGGACAGGTAGTTGCGGGCTTGTTCAATTGAATCGCTCTGTAATTGTAGCAAATGTGATTAGGGGCCAAAGAGTAAGATTAAAATTATTAATTCTAGTTCTTCCAAAGCACTTACCATAAATATGGGTCTTGATAATAAAAACATGGAAATAGTAGAATATGCAAAAATGTGTTACTTAACCATTTAAATGCCAGACGTTCAGTTCAGTTTCCAATACCAGGGTTACTTTTTGCACTGTTCAGAGATAGGTAAGGGGCAATACACGTCTTTTGAATACCTTAGTAGGGCTGATCTGAGATCTCCAGTTTAAAGTGACATGTTTTTGAGAGATTCAACTGTTTTCAAGTTAAAATCAGTGGAGATTAGATGTATACACCGTCACACAATGGAGAATGGGCCTGCTCTTTCTTTCCTTCTCACTTTCTATTTTAAATGAATAATCATATTGCAGTATTTAATGATATTCTTGTTTATTGGATAAACACTTTATTTAAAGTGACAAGCTTTCAAGAGATTCACAGAACTCCAGCCTACTTGAACCCTCCTTCCGGGTGTCCTCACGTTACTTAAAGCTCAACTCCCCAAGAGAGCTCCTATCGTCCCCTCCATCTGGCACAATCTCCACACCCAACATCTCAGTCTGCACTCCCCACAGACCCGCCTCCTTGGAGTGATACCGAACTCTGCACGTTCCTTCAGGACACACATCCAGTCTCTGGCTAAATCCTGATGATATCACCTAAAGAACATCTCTGGAATGCACAACTTCCTTACTACAAAATGCTTAATACACTAAGTCGTCTTTTCTCACCTTGACTACTGTAACTCCGTCCTTACTGGCCCCCCCATGAACCACTTATCCCAACTTAATCATGGATACCTCTGCTCACGACTTCTCCACTTCTCTCCCCAACTCCATTGGCTCCACGTACCCTACAGAATAAAAATCATACAGAGCCCTTAATGTGTCCGAACTCTATTACATGTCTGTCCTATCTCCAAGTATATCCCAAACACCCCTCTTGGGCCTGCTCAGGGCCTGCTCCCATCCTCCTCTCTAATTACCTCCTCCACTCCCACCAACAAGACCATATTGGTCCTGCCCTTGGATCCCATACCTGTCAGGTCTTTCCAGGAGGCCGATCACCTATAACCCTTAGAGATATGTTCATCATGACACACAGAGCCTTCCTCCAACCTACTACTGGCTACTCGTCTCTCTCGCTCCTCCTGTACCACATGCCCAACCATCTCCCTTTAGAGTGTAAGCTCCCAGGAGCAGAGACCTCTCCTCTTTTTGTATCAGCATTAGTTATTGTTCTGTTATATGTCACATACCCTCTGTATACAATGTATTTGTCCTTATATGGATTGAAGAGTGAGGAACCCGTGATTGTCCAGTAATTTAGATTAACAATGTGACAATAAATACAAAATATACAGGATATCCCTTTGAAAATAGAGCACACCCAAGGCCTATGCTACAATATAGAGAATAATTTATTAAAACTTAACATTTAATAATATGCTTAAAAATAAAGTTAAAATCTTGATAATGGTACGTGACGTTAATTTGAAATACACGTGGAATAGACTCAATGTGCTAACTTATAGCAATTGGATAAATAATAATATATTAATATTTAAAAAAAATATAGTAATAAAAAAATATATTAAAAGCACCCCCTATACAAAGAGTATAAAACAAATAATAAAACACTCATAATGAGTATATAAAACCAAACGCGTTTCAGCCTTAGCTAGGCCTTCCTCAATGGTAAAAGAAACATTTTTGAATAACATTGTTTTTTTAACTTTCCATTTATGTACCTAATGTACCTGCTTATACTGTATATATCCAAGTGGTTGCGGCGATCTGAACCTAAGTCACGGTGTTAATTGCTGCATTTCCGACACTTGTTTAGGGTGCATTTACAGTGTGCTTTTAATATCAGATATATTTGTTGGCCATTGTCTAGTGCTGTGGGTGAACGTCACGATCCCTTCAGGTCATTCATATATCTTCATTGGTGTATTTACAAATTAAAAGACATTTGCTTCTCAGGAGGAAAGCTCTGGCAAGTCTGGACAAGCTAGTAAAAAAAGGAAAGATATTACAGTCTCAACAAAGGTCTGTATAGTTAGATCTATGCTATTCCCAGTAGTAGCATACGGATGTGAGAGCTGGACCATAAAGAAGTCTGAGCGCCGGAGAATCAACGTGTTGGTATATTGTGGTGTTGGAGAAAACTACTTAGAGTCCCTTGGACTGCAAGAAGATCCAACCAATCAATACTACAGTAAATGAAGCCAAACTGTTAACTGGAAGATTTGATCATGAGGCTAAAGCTCAAATATTTTGGCCATATCATGAGAAGACAGGATTTTCTAGAGAAGACTCTGATGCTGGGAAACATTGAAGGCACATGAAGAAGGGGAAGAAAGAGGTGGAGATGGATAGATGAGGCCATTGAAACAATGAACATGAGCTTGATATTGCTCAAAGCAGCCGTGGCTGACAAATGTGTTTGGAGTGCTGCAGTCACATAGAGTCAGACACAACTGAACGACTAAGCAAGAACAACATAGCACTGCATAAAATGCTGGCACTTTATAAATAAAAGTTCTCAAGATAAAAACAATGCTTGAGAAAGAGTTTCATCTGTACAAAATCCAAAATATTAAATAAAATGATTGTCCAATAAAAACAATAACATTAAATACGACAATTATCTTATTATTCATTTGTATACAAATAACGAATAATATACAGTCAGGTCCATAAATATTGGGACATCGACACAATTCTAATCTTTTTGGCTCTATACACCACCACAATGGATATGAAATTAAACTAACAAGATGTGCTTTACCTGCAGACTTTCAGCTTTAATTTGAGGGTATTTACATCCAAATCAGGTGAACGGTGTAGGAATTACAACAGTTTGTATATGTGCCTCCCACTTTTTAAGGGACCAAAAGTAATGGGACAATTGGCTGCTCAGCTGTTCCATGGCCAGGTGTGTGTTATTCCCTCATTATCCCATTTACAAAGAGCAGATACAAGCTCCAGTGTTCATTTCAAGTGTGCTATTTGCATTTGTTGCTGTTAACTCTCAATATGAGATCCAAAGAGCTGTCACTATCAGTGAAGCAAGCCATCATTAGGCTGAAAAAACAAAACAAACCCGTCAGAGAGACAGCAAAAACATTAGGTGTGGCCAAATCAACTGTTTGGAACATTCTTAAAAAGAAAGAATGCACCGGTGAGCTCAGCAACACCAAAAGACCCGGAAGACCACGGAAAACAACTGTGGTGGATGACCGAAGAATTATTTCCCTGGTGAAGAAAACACCCTTCACAACAGTTGGCCAGATCAAGAACACTCTCCAGGAGGTAGGTGTATGTGTGTCAAAGTCAACAATCAAGAGAAGACTTCACCAGTGTAAATACAGAGGGTTCACCACAAGATGTAAACCATTGGTGAGCCTCAAAAACAGGAAGGCCAGATTAGAGTTTTCCAAACAACACCTAAAAAAGCCTTCACAGTTCTGGAACAACATCCTATGGACAGATGAGACTAAGATCAACTTGTACCAGAGTGATGGGAAGAGAAGAGTATGGAGACGGAAAGGAACTGCTCATGATCCAAAGCATACCACCTCATCAGTGAAGCATGGTGGTGGTAGTGTCATGGCGTGGGCATGTATGGCTGCCAATGGAACTGGTTCTCTTGTATTTATTGATGATGTGACTGCTGACAAAAGCAGCAGGATGAATTCTGAAGTGTTTCGGGCAATATTATCTGCTCATATTCAGCCAAATGCTTCAGAACTCATTGGACGGCGCTTCACAGTGCAGATGGACAATGACCCGAAGCATACTGCAAAAGCAACCAAAGAGTTTTTTTAAAGGAAAGAAGTGGAATGTTATGCAATGGCCAAGACAATCACCTGATCTGAATCCGATTGAGCATGCATTTCACTTGCTAAAGACAAAACTGAAGGGAAAATGCCACAAGAACAAGCAGGAACTGAAGACAGTTGCAATAGAGGTCTGGCAGAGCAAAACCAGGGATGAAACCCAGCGTCTGGTGATGTCTATGCGTTCCAGACTTCAGGCTGTAATTGACTGCAAAGGATTTGCAACCAAGTATTAAAAAGTGAAAGTTTGTTTTATGACTGTTAATCTGTCCCATTACTTTTGGTCCCTTAAAAAGTGGGAGGCACATATACAAACTATCCTTTTTTTTTTTTTTTTTTTTTTTTTCAATTTCTTTATTGAAAGTTACAAACAGTACAAAAATCAGCAATATATAGATATAGATACAGTTATAATTCGCATATATCACTTGGTTATAAAGTCCAGTTGTAAAGAAAAATATTAAGTATCAGTTAACTACAAACTTCATGTTTATGTTGGACAGTGAGGTTATAATAGATAAATAGTGGCTACAATTATCTGATACAGTCCTTTTTCCCCTTTCTCCTTTCCCCTTTCCTTCCCCCCTTTTTCCTTCTTTCTTCTCTTTTTCTTCCCCCTTCTCATTTCCTCCTTCCTTTCTTTTCCCCTTTTTCTTTCCTTTTCTCATCCAGATCAAAAGTCTGTATAGAGCCCATATTATTCATTATACTTAATTGAACCTTTCTCTTTTCCTCTCTCTCTCCTTTTATCTCCCCTTTTTCCTTAATAATTCCTTTCTTTTACAATTTTATTTATATAAATAAATCTTCATTAGATAAGACAAGTATTACAGTATATTGCATTATACAGAACAAAGAAACAAATAACCTGAAAAACATAGACATGACAACACCTACAAACAAAACAAAACGACAAAAAAAAAAAAAAAAAAAAAAAAGGAAGGGAAAAGACGTAAGTCATGCAGACACTACCGGGAAAAAGTCCACCTCCACCAAGTCTCTAACCTAATAACAAATATTTGTCCCACAGCTGCCATTTTATCATATGCGTTGCTTTAGGAGTCGTGCCCCATATATTATTGGCTGATTCTACTTTTATCATCTCCCTGTTATTTGAGACAGCATTCTCTACTTCTTTCCAGGAAGGTACCTGTGGTTGTTTCCAATATTTCAAAAGTAACCATTTTGCTACCAGGCATATGTGTGATATTAAGTACCTTTCTCCTAATGGAAATCTTTCCAGTTGCATATGTAAAATAAATTCTATAGGGTTACAGATGATTGTCTTGCCCACAAGAGTGGATAATTTTTGACTTAATGTCTTCCAGAATTTTTTTATTTTTTTGCAATCCCACCACATGTGGAAAGTTGTACCTGATAGTCCACATTGTTTCCAACATAGACCGTCTAAATTACTATATATTTTTTTTAATTTACTAGGGACATAATACCATCTATGGATTAGTTTTACCATCATTACGTTATATGAGGAATTAATTGATGAGTTCTTAACGGTATTGAATATTTTAATCCAGTCTTCTTCTAGAATTCTAATTTTCAAATCCTCTTCCCAGGCTAGTATTCCCAGGCTTTTTTCCAGAGGAGTATTTTCATCTAATATTTTACTAAATTTAGAGATTATATGAGATGATTCTCCCTTAAGTAAATATTTCTCCATTATCCACATTTCCTCCATATTAGTAGTCTTATACCCTGACAATTTAAGATTCCTCTTTAAACATTCATAGTCTAACCACGTTAATTTGTCTATATTAAATTTCTCTTTAATTCTTTTACGCTCCAATAGACTGCCTTTTTCATATAGGTCTATCACATTTCTAATGTTATGTGATCTTAGTAGTAGTAAGATCGATCTATTAGAGTTGTTATTAATAAGGTCTATTGGTGCAGCTAAAGAAGGGGATTGTACTAATGATAGTTTAGTTTTATTTTTATGCCATATTTTAATAATGTTTTGAATATTAGACGGTAGGTCTGAATTTCTTTTCTTTTTATACTTAGTCATCCATAATATGTTTTTTATAGGGGATTCTCCCCATATTTCCTCTTCAATTTTTAACCATCTTGGGGGGTTTTGCCCGTAATTATATCCCGCCACTTGTGTGAGTATAATTTTAACGTTTAAATCTTTGATAGATGGTGAGCCCAATCCCCCTCTATCAAATTTCTTACATATTATAGTTTTCTTCACTCTTGATTTTTTCCCCTGATATATAAAATTGTCCAACGTTTCTTGAATATTTTTAATATAATAAGCCGGAATTCTGCCTGGAAGGCATCTCATAATGTATGTAATTTTAGGAATCAAACTCATATTTACTGCATTTATTCTAGTAATCCATGCTAGATGTAAAGCTCTCCAATCATTCAATAATTTCCTAGTTTGTTTTAATATTTCATTGTAATTGTCTTTAAAAATATTATTTATATGGCCAGAGAATCTTACACCCAGGTGCACTATGTGTGGAGAGTTCCATCTATATAAATATAGGTTCGCTAGTCTATTTTTTTCCTCTAATGATATATTACAAGTAATTATTTCAGATTTCTGATGGTTTATCTTAAAATAAGAGAATTTGCTAAATTCATCCAGAGCAGTCTGCAGAGCTCTACAAGAAAGTTCTGGATTTGTTATTGTTATTACGATGTCATCGGCATATGCCATTATCTTATATTCCTCCTTCCCTATCTCAACTCCTTTAATTTCTGATGATTCTCTGATAGTTGTTAATAATGGTTCAAGGAATAGGATAAAAAGAAGAGGGGATAACGGACAGCCTTGGCGAGTACCGTTGGTTATTAAAAATTTACCCGTACTAAATTGTGGAGAAGATATATGTGCTGTGGTGTTTAAATACAGGGCTTTTACTGCTATTGAGGCAAAACTTCCCAAACCAAATCTCTCCAAAACACTATCTAGGAAATCCCACCTGACCCTGTCAAAGGCCTTCTCTGCGTCCAGTGACAGGGTCAGGGAGGGGATCCTCTTTCTCTTTACCCAAGCCAGGATGTCAAGAAGACGTCTAGTATTATCCGATGCTTGTCTGTTCGGGATAAATCCTGTTTGGTCTGGTTTTATTAGCGTAGAGATGATCTTACTCAATCTATTCGCCAGGATTTTAGAATAAATTTTTATATCTACATTAATTAAGGAGATTGGGCGATAGTTTTTATATTCTTCAGGATTTTTCCCCTGTTTCAATATATTAACTATTTTTATTTCCGTTAATTCTGATGGTATCATTCCTTCCCGTTTGATCTCATTATAGAGGTCACATAAAGTTCCGTTCAGTTCCTTGGTAAGGTATTTATAGAATAAGTTATCAAACCCATCTACCCCAGGTGTTTTATTTTTTTTAATATTAGAGACAATTTCCATTATCTCTACACTTTCGATTTGTTTATTTAAATAACTAAGTTGGTTTTCCGATATTTTGGGAAGCTTTATCTTTTTCAAGTATTGTTTGATCTCTTTTATTCCTGGTTTGTCTACTCGATGGTCTTTATCTAAATTGTATAAGTTACTATAATATTCCTGAAATACCTCTCCTATCCTATCTGGATGAAACTGCAGAACCTTGTTTTGATCTAATATTTTTGCGATATTATTTTTGACATGCTGTTTCTTTAGTGTATTAGACAAAAATTTACCTGGTTTACCACCTTCAAGAAATTGTATGCGCTGGAATTTCCATATTAACTTATCTGATTGTAATTGAAGTATTTTTTGTATTTTATTGTTTATATCTTTTATTGCCTTACTATTCTCTTTATTTGGTGTCACTCTAAAAATATCTTTCATCTTATTTAGTTCTAGATATAGGGTCCTTAACGGTTTACCTCTTAACTTTTGGATTTCAGCTGATTTTGAGATAAATATACCCCTAATGAATGCTTTATAGGCACACCATAGCGTTACATCTGAATTTACGGATTTTTTATTAATTTTGAAAAATTCTATTGTTTCCTTTTTTAAATATGTAACAAATTCTTCATTTTTTAAGAGCCAAGGATCCATCCTCCAACTAACTTTTTTCTCCCTATTATTCTGGTTCTGATCTTGTATAACTAATTCATTTAAAGAGTGATCTGACCAAGGAGTAGGTCTGATGTTTATTTTTTTAATTACTTTTAAAGTTGGGAGGTCCGTTAGTATATAATCAATTCTAGAAAATGAATTATGACGGTATGAGAAATGAGTATATTCACGTACACCTGGGTGCAAGATCCTCCATGGGTCTATCAAGTTATTATTCTCTTTTACTTTACCGAAAGCTTTAGAAAGGTGGTTTATATTGAATATAGATTTATTTGACTCGACTATTTGTTTATCTAGCTTATCATCTAATATCATATTGAAATCGCCGCACACTATTAATAGACCTCCTTTAATTTTATTAATCTCTTTAAGAAGATTTTTAAGAAATCTTATTTGTCCTTTATTTGGTAGATACGCATTAACCAATGTTATTAAGGACCCATCAATCTTTCCAGTCCAAATTATATATCTACCTTCTGGGTCAATCTTACTGCTTTCTTCCAGAATTTTTAAATTATTTTTAAAGAAGATAGAGACCCCTTTTGATTTGTTCTTAAAGGTGGAGTCTACTCGATTTAAGAAATTTTTATTATTCATATATTTTAAGTTCTCCTGTTTTAAGTGTGTTTCTTGCAGGCATAAAATTTCGGCGTTTAATTTATTGTACTCTAGAAATGCCGTTTTTCTTTTTGTTGGAGAGTTAAGACCATTCACATTGTGTGATATTATTTTTATTTGCATTTCACTTTATCAAAAGATTACTATAGTGTATGTGTGTGGTATTCCCTGAAAGTCTGCATGGCTCGGGATTCCCTCCGAAGAGAGAGAGGGGGAAAAAAAAAAAAAAAAAAAAAAAAAAAAAAAAAAACACGAGAACACACATAACAGACAAACAAATCCTTAAAAAAGAACAGCTGCAAACTACACGAATGTCAGCTGAAATATAACAAGGCATATTAGTTTTTATGAAGTGAAAATGTATCGCCCTATTTCTGGGCGAGGGGATAGGGTCAATGGTGTAGATCTAATAAATAAATTTCAGGAGCAAGGGCATATATAATACCTCATTTCAAACTTCTCTGTGAAGGAGTCTTTGCTCCTCGGACGACCAAGAAAGCAAGTCTTTTTATTTACGGTATCTAATCTAACGTTAATTTTATCTGTTTTATTCCGGCATATCTCCCTTTCTATGCTATCAAATTTAATTTTTTCAAAATGTTGACTTTCTAACTGAGTGAAACTCTATTCGTACCCTTCTGGTCGTCCGGAGAGAAAAGGATCCAATAGAGAAGTTAAATTTATTACCATGAATTTTATTACTAATACCTCTTCTTATAAGTAACCATTTATTATATCATTTACATTTTCTAATATTGTTATCTAATGTTGGTTATCAAGAGGGAGTTACTTAGGAGGATTCATACATAGTGAATACATCTAATACTATCTTTTTTCCTATTCTAAAAATTATAAATGTTCCCTTATATTTTGCTACATATTGTGTTTTTACACCTTATTACTAAATTCTACTTTTATGAAGAAAGAGTTAGTTTATTAACTCGCTCAGTCTATATTCTTATGTGTATATGTGATCTTTCCCTTTTCTTCCCCTTTTACCCTTTCCTTCTTTCCTTTTTTCTTTCTTTTTTTCTTTCTCTTTCCCCTATTCTCTTACCCTTTTCTTTCTCTTCTTCTCCCTTTTTCTTAGACCCATATAACTGTGATTTTTTATCGATATTATATCTCTTGTGATCTAAGTGACTTTATTTTATTATAATCCCATTTAATCAAACCTCTGCAACTCAACTATGTGTCTTGTGTTAAATAAATCTATTAGCTTTCCTATACCTCTCTACTTGATGATTTCCTTTTAACAAAAGGAAAAGCCTAAGTGTTAATGTATGATCTCCCAGTTTCCAAATAATTTATTTTTATAATATCATTCTATACTTTTTCTTTCTATTTAAATTTACCTCCCTTCTCCTGAACTTAAGTAACCATGACCCTGTTTTGCAGTTTCCAAAGATTATTTCTTATATTTTTTCCAGTCTAAGTTTCCTGCACTCAATTCCAGTTTTTTAGTGATTTCCCTATTACCTTCTGTGTATATGTCCCAAACTTTTAATATCTCTATGCCTTCTTGGACTGAGTCTATTTTAACCCATTTTAAGTCTTTATAAATTAATAAGCCTACTGGCTGGGCCCATTTATATCTGATTTCTTTAAACCTGAGAGTTCTAGTTATTTGGAGAAATTCCCTTCTTTTTCCTAACGTATGTGCAGATAGATCTTGGAAGAGTTTTATGTTCTCATATGGATGATCTAGCTGTTTCTTTAAGAAAGCATTTTTCAGAGCAATTTCCTTTAAGGGTAAGTAGTGTAATTTCAACATAATGTCTCTTGGGGTAGATTTATCCATCATTTTAGCCAATGGGAGTCTATGTAGTGCATCCATTTTCCATTGATCTTTCTGCACCTCTGGGGCCAGATAGTTGAGCAGTTCTTTAACATATAGCTCCAAGTCTTCTCCATGTATCTCTTCTGATATTCCCCTTATTCGTAAGTTGTTTTTTCTTGAATGATTCTCCAGTTTATCTACTTTGGAAGAAAGTTCCTCAATTTTATTTTCCAGAGAGGTTACATATTTAGAAATTGTATTATTGTCCATTATAATTTTATCACAGATCTTTTCATTAGCTTCAATTCTTTGTGTCATACTTTTTATAGATTCAGTGATATTAGACATTTGTTTTGATAAATCACTGGTCAAATTGATTTGGAATTCTTTTAGTATACACTTTAGCTTAGAGCATGTAAGTATTTCCTCTTCTTGAGTGGAATTATCTTCCAAGTTTCCTTGAAAAGACTTTTCTGGGGTCTGTTTTTCTAGCAGGTCTGAGCTGATGTCCCCATGAGATGAATCTGGAGTTGTCATTTTATTTCTAGGGGAGAAGAAGCTTGTTGATTTTTCGGGAACTTTTATTTTCTCCTTCAATTTTGTTTTATTAGTTGTATTGCTTTTTTTATTTGACATAATTAAATCTTTTGTAAGCTTTCGAAATATCAATGATCTTTCGAGCAGAAAATCAGAAAGTTTTTCCTTTTTTCTTTTCCTTTCTCCTTTCAATTCCTTGATATCCTTTTATAAAATGGTTCTACGGGTACAGTGATTAATTTCACTGTGTCCGCTTTTATATATACTTTGTTCTTCCAGTGTTTATTTCCCTTAATATCAAAGGCACAAGTTGTCTTTCAGCTTTCTTGAGTTTGGAATTTGTAATTTTAATTCCCCAGAGTATTAGCATATAAGCATATAAGCAGTATGGTTATTGTCCTTTGGTAAATATTTTTAAACCAATATTATTCCCATGTGTCCTCAGGCTGAGATATATGTAGTATCTTGAGTTCCAATTACTATATATCCCACTTTATTTTTATGTCTCTGCAGAATAGTGTATTGTAGTAGATACAGCCAAGCCACTTACCCTTCCTCCCGGACAGGCCCAGCTCACAGATCCGCCTCAGAACTCCATCACTCCTCCTTCTAAGCTGCTATGGGATTCTTTCAGCCTTGTATCAAGTGGAAGCTCTTATAGTACCAGGCACTTTTATAAACAGTAAATTAGGTGATACGTCTTGTACCAGGTCCCTTTGTTATATTGCACTGTTTCAGTGCTAGCTCACCGAGATTCTGCTGCTGCGTCAGGCCCACCGGCCCGCTGGTCTTTCTCAGCCGTCTCTGCGTCTCTGCTTCCGTTGCTGCTGCCTGCTTTGCAGGACTCTGCTAATGCGGCTTCAGATCCACAGGTCCCAAAGTTCCACTCTGCGTCTCTGCTCCCGGCAATCTCCACCAGCTCCGCTCTTCGTCTAACGGGGCCTGTCCTGAGAGGGGGTGGAATAAAAACTACTATTCCCAGAAAGGGTACATGTAGTACTGTGGGCTAAGTGGCTGTGGGCTAGGTAGCCAGTATCTAATGGGTAATGGGCATTTACACTTTTAGTATCTCCCTATGAAAAGGAGCATGTTTCTCTGGCGTCTGCTCCCCTGCCATCAACCACGGCAGTCTCACGCTGACGTGTGCATCACTTCCGGTCTGCCCCCAACAACCCTGTCTGGTTCTCTTGTATTTATTGATGATGTGACTGCTGACAAAAGCAGCAGGATGAATTCTGAAGTGTTTCGGGCAATATTATCTGCTCATATTCAGCCAAATGCTTCAGAACTCATTGGACGGCGCTTCACAGTGCAGATGGACAATGACCCGAAGCATACTGCAAAAGCAACCAAAGAGTTTTTTTAAAGGAAAGAAGTGGAATGTTATGCAATGGCCAAGACAATCACCTGATCTGAATCCGATTGAGCATGCATTTCACTTGCTAAAGACAAAACTGAAGGGAAAATGCCACAAGAACAAGCAGGAACTGAAGACAGTTGCAATAGAGGTCTGGCAGAGCAAAACCAGGGATGAAACCCAGCGTCTGGTGATGTCTATGCGTTCCAGACTTCAGGCTGTAATTGACTGCAAAGGATTTGCAACCAAGTATTAAAAAGTGAAAGTTTGTTTTATGACTGTTAATCTGTCCCATTACTTTTGGTCCCTTAAAAAGTGGGAGGCACATATACAAACTATCCTACACCGTTCACCTGATTTGGATGTAAATACCCTCAAATTAAATCTGAAAGTCTGCAGTTAAATCACATCTTGTTAGTTTCATTTCAAATCCATTGTGGTGGTGTATAGAGCCAAAAAGATTAGAATTGTGTCGATGTCCCAATATTTATGGACCTGACTGTAAATAACATTACTGGATATTCACTGCTGCTCCAACCCTCTGTTTTCTATCAGATATTACGTTTCACCACCAGATGGTGACTGCGCACAAAGATAACACAGAAATCTTTGCTGTCCCGCAGTATATTCATCACACATCTCTGTGCTAAAAGACACCAAAAAACAGCTCAAAAATGTAATGTTTGTCTGGCAGTCTCGGAAAGATTAACTAAATACTCTCAAACAGGTTTAGAATTTAATAAAATTCTGAAAAATTATAAAAAAAAATTGAATTTGGATATTCACATTTAGTGTACATGTAGCCCCGAACCGCCTGTCAATCAAATATTTGTAATGAAGAGTAATTATGAAAATATAATACATTTTATTTTAAGTAAATTTATTTAAAAAACTTAAGTTACTCCAAGTGTAAGCGGGCGCCCATTTACTGGAGCTCAAGTGGCTCTTATGTGGCTCTCATTACAGGCGTGGCTAGTTGGGGCGCATGTAGATCTGTGTTAGGATTATGGTAAAACAATGGGATTTTGTAAAGAATGGGGGAGCGATTGCAGAGCCTTTATTAGTGAGGACGGGATAATAGTTCTAATTATTAGAAAAAAAAATAAACGTAAGTCCTAAGATTTTTTGACAGATATTGGTTTTCCTGCAGTGGTCACTTTATCTGCCCAAGAGGCTGTCCTGATAATAGTTTTTGTCTGCACCTGCCAGGGCAGATTTCTCCCACCCCCCTGAACACCTAATTGGTGTGGAGAGAACCACGAAAATTCAGATATAAGTTTTAACATCTAAACTGATTTTTTCTTCATCCATTGATTTATTGTTGTTGTTTAGTCGTTCAGTTGTATCCGACTCTCCGTGACCCTATGGACACCAGAACACCAGGCACATTATCATGATATCTTTGTCTGAACTTCTCCATGAGATTTCCTTGGCAAAGATACTGGAGCAGGTGCCAGTTCTTTCTCCAGTGGACCATAATTTGTCTGACCTCTCTGCTATGATTGACCATCTTGGGTGACCCTACAAGGTATAGCTCACAGCTTCATTGAAGTACCCCACCCGCTTCACCACGACAAGGTAGTGATCCAGAAGGGGACTGATTTATTGCTAATAAGTAATCAGATAAACAAATAAAGCCCTATTGTATAAGCGAAACAGCACCGGTTGCCATTGATATAAAAGATTAAAATACAAAGTTTGTTTTGTTTATTTGCTGCCACTTATCAACATTACTGATTCAAAAGGTTATGTAGAAACAAAATTGATTACAGTGCATTTTTTAAAGGGAACCTGGACCCCGATATTTATTATGGATATTAAAAGCCATTTTGTAGCTGTTATTGGGTTTGGCTGATAAAAAAGATACATTTTAATCCATGTGCAAAAGCAGTTCTAACAAATGTCGCTGGCAACCTCAGATTTAGGTAGGTCTGGGCTTTGCACCAGCTAAATGACCTCCTATTAGCATCTTGTAATCAGGTCCTTACTATACGTAGCCCCCAAGTTTTAATAGGATGTGTTAGACATGCTTCTGTTTTATACAAATGTTGTAACAAGGTTAATTCATTAATTATATCCTTAATAGGTGTTTTAGACCCAGAATAATTTGGGCGCGGGGGATATGGCTCATTGTATACACTGACCATAAAATAGCTTATATATACATACATACATAGAAAAATATGGGAGGGGGGTTCATACATAGAAAAATATGGGAGGGGGGTTGCCCCCCCCCCCCCCCCGTTCCTACACCCAAACCCTAGAGGATGAGCGTCTCACTACGAGTGTATCATCCTGCTCACAAACACAGCATATCACCTTCTGTTTGTTAGCACCATGAGACACTAATAGGGAGAAGCTGTACAAGATGGCAGCTTTCATGTGAGAGAACAGGAAGAATGGCGAGAATCTCTTATGCTGTGGGGTTTATTACAAATAACATCCCCACATACAATGAACATGCCACGTGAACCCCTTCCTGTATCTCTTTACGTCTGGAGCATTTCTAACAGACTAGTTATGATCTTCTCAGCCAGGTGTCCAGTGACCAAAAAAACAGATCCAAGTTAGATCCAAATCCCTTGAGAGACTGCTCATGACGTGGGTGACCACCTTGGGTCTAATGAGACTGCTGAGGATGGAATAATTGAAGTAGCTCCATTCATGCTATTTGACCCTTGCCCTTTGCCCTCTCTAATCCACCTGTCCGAAGCCTTCATGGTCACTCTCCAGCTGAGAATGTCCCGGAGAGGGGTACAAAGCCACAGCAACTAATGTGTTAATCTGAAATAAACTATTATAAAGAGTTAGAAGATCAAGCCTACGAATACTGAGGAGATCTCCATATTATACACTTTGCCCCGATTCACTAAGCATCGCGGGGGCTGCAGACCAGGTCAGAAAGGACTTAACACATCGTGTACAGCTTAGTGAATCTACCCCAAATAGGGACTTTGTTAAACACCAGTTAAAATAAAACAGTAGGGATATATACATTACTTACATCTTTTTTTTGCTCATTTTACATATTTGTAGATCATTGTGGGTAAGTGGTGTCCAAGCTTTACACGCAAGGGCCATGTTAGAAATAGTTTCTCACACAAAGACCATGTCAGCACATGTCAACAATATACTAATAAAATACATGTATTTATATATAAAGAAACTAGAAATGAGGAAATAATCCTTGATAATCACATATAATAGTTGTCAATCTGCGAGTTGTCATTACGCTTGCGGCCCTTGCAAAGTGAGGTGAACCATTGAGGCACTATGTGGGACTTAGGCTGCAATGAGCGCTGAAGGCACTCATTGCAGCCGCATGCTCAGGGGACTTAGTTGCCGCTCATGCCGAGACATGCAGAACTTAGCAAAAGTCACGGGCCATATGACTTAGGACCCGAAGCACGTAGATGGACTGCGGGGCTCTGACAAATACGCCAAAAAAACTGAAACACAGCGAAAACGAGGCCAAAGCACATAAACACGAGCCCTAAACACTTAACCCAAGACAGTAACATTTAACTCAAGCCAATAAGACTTAACCCAAGGCAGTATGGCCCTAAGCTACACAGGCATATAAAGTACACAGGGGGAGAGGATCGCAATGAGCGCCGAAGGGGATTATTGCAAAGCAGTAAACGTGCGGCTTGGCAAAAACAGCAATGAGCGGCAAAGCCACTCATTGCGGGGCCAGTAAAGTAGATGGGGGAAGAGACTCACAATGAGCGCCAAAGCTGCTCAGAGGGGCCATATCCTTGCATTTTGTGGCAAACAGCATTGCCAGGCATAACCTTTTATTGCCGTAATTTTTGACGGGTAAGTTGCTAGTAACATATAATGCCGTATTACACAGTCACAACTTACATTGATCATGGACCAGTGTTTTTCTTTATATCAGCAGGAAACAAAATAAAGAGTATCTAAGCTGCAAATAACTGAATAGTGCTATATAAACAGTTTCCTCACTAACCTGCTATCATCCATCTAATCCTGGGTGGAGCAAAACAATCAGTACAATAGTTTGTTAATTTGCTGGCCTGTATAATCTTCAGATTTCCAGGTCTCCACTCTGCTCCAAGTGGTCACAAGCTGCAGGCTGCTGTCTCAATGTGTGTGTCTTTATCCAGGTCAGACAAACTGCAAACAATGAGCCCATTAGCAGCCCCTCCCATACTCCAGGAGCTGACTTAAATTAGGGCTGCCCAGGTGCAGCTAATCTACTGAGCAGTAACGTTAACCCCTGCAGTTCTACTAGGGAGAGTCTGCGGCTCCCCTTAAGCCCTTGAATGACTCTACCACATATATATGTACTATGCATGTTCTATGCAGTTGTATACAAGTGATTTAAGTCTTCTTATTTACAGCGATACCTTTGGAACCAATTAGCAGAGTAAGTGAGATTTACTGTAATTATCACAGATTTAGTGAGATCTCTGGGGGTCCGTCACTTATCTGCAGTATTTTTGGGGGCTTGGTTTCCAGGTATCACATATATAGTGGTGAGCATGCAGGTTGTTGCTAACGCTTGCCGGCTCGCATAGCAAGCCCGCCGCAACTGCGGCCCTCGCAAATCGTTTGCGTAGGTGGAGGCTCTACGGCGCCTCAGAACCCCATACAAAACGCAATGACGAACTACGGACTTACACAAAAAAATACAAGCCGCGGGACTTCCGAAAAAAAAAAAAAACGAGGGTAAGGACGTAAAATGACTACAGTTACTCGCAAAAAGGAACGAACACTCAAGAACACTTCATGCGGCACGTAACACACACTATGCGGCACGTACCACAGTGAAATTCGCCACCATTTCACATGCAAAACATAACTATTAGCCGCAAAATGGCGGCTGGAACGCAAATTGAAGCCTGGAAAGCAAATAGCGCATGCGTTCTAACGGTTTCAACTTCACCTCAAAGTTTATAAATACTGCCAACTTTCCAGAAATTTCTACATTTCTCCTCTGGTGATGAACAGTGTGACTGGACAGGTCACTGCTGCCGTTACTTCAGAAGAGAATTACTTACCAATTTACAACTTCACAATCTGCAAATTCCAACAAAGAGGTAAGCTATAATACATTTAATTACCGGTAATTAAGAAATCCAGACAAAAAAAAATGGTCTTTCAGATTTTGACAACAACAACTGTATTCATCTATAGTAACATTTCAATCACACAGATATGTGTATATGCCCCATAAGAAGCTGAATTTCACTACAAAAAAAATAAGATTTTAGACATATCAATTTAAAAAAAAAAATTGTGACACATACATATTTAACCTGCAGTTCAATATTTCCCTTTTCTGCGCATTTCCACCAGACTCTGCATCAACAGCGTCACTGAAGAATTTGCAGCGTGGAGTGTGAAAGCTGAACAATTTTACACAACACAAAGAAAGAAGAACAGGTAAGATACAAAAATATATTACATTCAGAAAAAGACCATGCTCTTACAAAAACCAAAAAAAAAAAAACAATAAACAATTTATCTTTCTCTTTTTCAACAGACACTGCCTGAAGACTGGCGCAGCAATATTGGCAGTAGGGGACCCTCTGTCATTGATACACCAAAAAGACTTCAATCAAGGTATAATGTAACAAGTAAAAAATAAATTAAAAAATGGCCTGTTTGCTGGGCGCCAATGTCAAAATGAAACTAAAAACAAATAAGAAGCCCCTACTACCAATTATGGGGAACAGAAAACACCAGACTTCAAGAAAAATTGGTAACACATATAAAATGGAACAATGATTCCTGTTTACTCTGCAAGAACCTCTAACACTAACCCTTAACCCAAATCTAGCATCCCCAAAGTGGCGCACACAAAACAGGATAGTATAACAAATATTGTTAACATATACAAAATGGAACAATGATTCCTGTTTAGTCTGCAAGAACCTCTAACTCTAACCCATAACCTAAATCTATCATTCCAAAAGTGGTGGACACAAAACAGGATAGTATAACAAATATTGATAACACATACACAATTGAAAAAATACTAATCCTGTTTTCTGTGCCCTAAACTACAACACTAAACCAAGAATCGAATTAAACCAGTGGTGTATACAAAAGAGGATAGTAACAAATAATTTGTAGCGCTGCACGCTTTCACACACACTGCCAAATCCGCACTATTTTAGACACAACAAAGAAAGGACAAATGCTAATACATTGGTTTTACAAAAAGAAGATGCTGTTGTTAAAAAAATTAAAAATAAATTAAATAACATTTCTCTTTCTCTTTTACAACAGACACTGCCTGAAGACTGTTGCAGGAAGACTTGCAGCAGGGGATCCTGTGGCATTAATACACATCTAATACTTCAACCAATGTATAGTAGAACAAGTAAAAACATAGAACAAATAAAATCATGTTTGCTGTGCACCAATGTCAACATGAAAAAGAAAACAAAATAATAAGCAACTACTAACAATGATGAGGCACACAAAGCACGATACTTCAACAAATATTGGTGACACATTTAAAATGTAACAAGGAAGCCTGATTTGTCTCCAACAACCTGTATCACTAACCCATAAGTTAAATCTATCATCCCAAACGTGGTGGACACAAAACAGGATAGTAGAACAAATAGTCCTAACACATAACAAATTGAACAATAAATCCTGTTCTCTAAGCCCCAACCTATAACATTAAACACACAACCTAAACATTGACAGAAAATAGGATAGTACAAGAAATATTGGTAACACATAAAAAATTCAAGAATAAACCCTCATTTCTGTGCTCCACCCTGTAACCCTAAAAATAGAACCTAATCCTCCAATGACAACAATCGTGTACAGAAAACATGAAAATACAACAAATATTAGTAATACTTTAAAAATGTCATGAAATATTCTGTTTTGTGTGCTATGCCTATAAGCCAAAACTATTAACTAAATCTATAATCTCCAAACTAGCGTTGGACAACAAATAGTAGTAAGACATACAAATTTTAGACTATAACTTCACTTTTATCTACAATAACCTATAAGCCTAAACACACAACCTAAATCTATAATGACAACAGTGCTGCACACAAAACAGAATAGTACTAAAAACACAAATATGCACTTACAAAAAAAATTCAAATCAGGAACAAAAATAATAATAGATTATTTTTATTTACAGATTAATATGGCAGATACTGACAAGAAACGCCGGAGCAAAAGGAAATTCAACGAGAAAAAGAACGCAAAAGACTTGCAAGCAAAAGACTATCAGCTGAAAAACGAATATCTACCCCTAAGAAGGCAACTAAAAAACAAAAGCATTTAGAACCTGTTGCTGAACAATCAGATAACATTTCCAATGATAACATAGAAACTCCTATTGATATATGTTCTTCAAATTGTCCTTTACTTAAGTCTTTAGCAGTAGAGGTTCATAATTGTGGTGACATAAATATTCTCTGTCAGTTTTGTGGGGCTTATCATTTCAAACAGGAAAGACCCAGAGATGGTGAGTTCATTAGCCGCTGTCAAAAAGGCAAGGTCAAACTACCAGAAAGACAACAATTCCCACCATATTTACAAAGCATTATGACTGAGCCTGCTTTTGCCAACTACAAAAATTTCAAAACAAACATAAGATTATACAATAGTGCCATATCCTTTGCATCTATGGGGGCAAAATTAGCTGCTAATGTGCCAGGCCATGGCCCTTTCTGTTTTAAAGTCCAAGGACAAATTTACCATCTTACTTCACATTTTCATCCATACCAAGGAGAGCAAAGAAAATTTGCTCAACTATTTGTCCTAGATACAATGGCCCTCATTCAATTGCAATTCGGCCAATTGAATAGGGGTCAAAAAAAGCACATAAAATGTTTTTTTAAATAAGTTTTTAGTTAGTAAACATCTATCCAAAAGCAAGGATTTCACTAACTAAAACCTTCTTTAAAAAAATATGTTATGTGCTTATTTAGAGCCCTATTCAATTGGCCAAATTGCAATTGAATGAGGGCCAATTGAAGCTGTTGAACAACGTATGCAGCTTCAAGAAAATATAAAATGCTTACCCATTGTTTTTATAGAGCTGGATAAAATTATGGCCAACAACCCGTACACTCAAGCTTATAAAAAATTGGCAGAAGTAGAAAAGGAACAACAAATTCATGCAGAAATAAATCAATTGCCTATCCCAACGGTCAATATGGTCCTTAAAAGAGATCGACATACTGATAAAGCCGTTATAACTTGCCAATATCAAATGAGGTTGCAATGGTCTTTCAAAATGATGAAGGAGAACCACCATTTCAGAGAAACATTAGAATATATCCCAGAAATGAGGAGCAACCTTTCATTAATATAAGTATCTTAAGTACAAATTTAGATCCAATGACATATCCAATATTTTTTCCACATGGGGAAGCAGGTTGGCAACCCAAATTAAGCCTTCAGAGTTACCCAAATTCAAAAGTACGGGTGCAAAATAATATTTCCATGCTTGAATTTAAAGTGGCTCAAATTGCCATTCGAAATGAATTCAATCCCATTTTATGTGGCGGTAAACTAACACAACAATGGATCATTGATTCGTATTTGCATGTTGAGGCTAATAATTTAAACTTCATCAAATATCAACAAGATAAACTACGTGTTGAACAGTATTGTGGATTGATGGATTATGTCGCTGAGGTTGCTACGACCAGAGAGATGACAGCTGGCAAAGCCATAATTGTACCATCTTCTTTCCAGGGATCTCCTCGCAATATGCAAGAAAGATACAATGATGCTATGGCTATTGTAACGAAATTTGGCAAACCAGATTTATTCATTACATTTACATGTAATCCACAATGGCCTGAGATTGTACAGAATCTGCTCATTGGCCAAACTGCTTCCGATAGACCAGATTTAGTGGCAACAGTCTTTAAAATCAAATGAAATTAATTAATACGTGACATCACTATTACTCCCTTTTTTGGCAAATGTCTGGCTTATGTTTATACCATTGAATTTCAAAAAAGAGGACTTCCACATGCACATATTCTTATAATCCTTCAAGAAAAAGATAAGTTAGATACACTAACTACATGATTTCAATTACATTCAACCGATTTAGAGGCAAGGGAATTGTTATATATTGACATTCCATACCATTATGTTTTTGTTAATGGATTATGGCGAAAAAGAAAAAGTCGTGGAAATAAAATAATCCCAAGAATTTACACTGTAAGTCCAAGAGACCTTGAACGTTTCTGCTTACGATTACTACTTCTAAGTGTTCCTGGTGCAGAAAGTTTTGAACACTTAAGAACTGTTAATGACATAGTATATGAATCATTTCATTTAGAAACTTCCTAGCTGATGATACAGAATGGGAAAGATGTCTAAAAGAAGCAGCACTATGTCAAATGTCACGGCAGATGAGGGAACAATTTTAATTCATTTGTATCTTCTCAAATGCTCCAAATGCATTAGCTTTGTGGGACAAATTTAAAACAAATATGGCTGAAGACTTTTTGCAACGATACAATGAGCCTATTGCACAATTAAAAGCATTAATTGAAATCCAAGAGGTCTTTTTAATTCATGGATTAAGTTGTGCAAGTTTTAATCTGCCAGATCCAGGTATTATAGACGACATCAACTTTGAAGACTATGACACTCATCTACAAAGAGAAAAAACAGAAGAAAGACTTGCAACTTTAAATACATTACAATTGCAAGCATTTAATGCAATCAAAAATGCCCTAGATGACGACATGGTCAAAGAGCGTTATTTCTATCTGGATGGACCTGGCAGATCAGGAAAACTTATCTATATAATTTATTGACGAGTTTTGTATGAGTGCTGGCATTTGCAACCACTGGAATTGACGCACTTTTGATAGAAGGTGGAAGGACTGTGCATAGTGGATTTAAACTGCCAGTGCCTATTTTGGAAACATCAGTGTCGGATATTCGAATTACATCATTACAAGCAAAAAATTGAAAAAAAGTAAATTAATTATAATAGATTAGGCCACAATGATGTCATGCTATGCCCTCCAATGTATTGACCGTTTGCTTCGTGAAGTCATGGATATTACTTTGCCATTTGGTGGAAAGGTAATGTTGTTAGGTGGCGATTTTAGACAAACATTACCTGTCGTTGTACATGGAAATCGAACCAACATTACTGAAACATGTATAAAATCAAGTACACTATGGAAACTATTTACCCATCTTCAATTACAACAAAATATGAGATCAGAAGGAGAAAATGATTTCAATGACTGGCTCATTACAATTGGAGAAGGAAAAACAGAACAAATCCAAAATGTACCTGATGACACTTGCCAACCAAGTCATACTAACATGCGAAAATAAGGATGCATTGCTCCTCAATAATCAAATATTTAAAAAAATGAATGCACCACAAAGAAATTATCACAGTGCTGATTCTGTACTTGCTGATGACAATGAAAGTCAGGCAAACTTTTCAACTGAATTCATAAACTCTTTAACTCCTTCTGGAATGCCACCACATATTTTGCAGCTAAAGAAAGGTGCAATTATCATGTTACTGCGAAATATGAACCCCAAAAAAGGCCTATGCAATGGGACAAGATTAATTGTTCAACAATTAAAGGACCATTTTATAGATGCTGATATTTGAACTGGTACCCATAAAGGAGAGAGAGTTTTCATACCAAGGATAGATTTGGCACCAAGTGAAAGTAGCCTCCCTTTTATACTTCAAAGAAGACAATTTCCTATCATCATGCCATTTGCCATGACCATTAATAAATCCCAAGGACAAACTTTCAAATCTGTGGGGATATTCTTAGAACAACCAGTATTTGCACATGGCCAATTATACGTTGTCTTATCACGGTGCAAAAATCCACAGGCTATTAAAGTTTACATTGAAAACAATGAAAGTCAAGGTGATTTATTAGATGATGGACGCATATTTACAAAAAACATTGTCTACTATGAAGTACTGTAACTTAAATGCCAACAAAGACAAGACATTGCTCAGAAAAAAATAAATAAAATAAAAAATAACCTCAATGACAATTTAACAACTAAAACAAAATAGAAAAAAAAGAGAATAGTGGTTTCATATAAAGAATGACATTTTATGTCACTCTGACTCTTTTAAGAGCACCACTATTTCCATAAAAACCTCCATACAATGGCAAAACACATAGAAAACAGTGGTTACACATCGCGGACAAACTTTAATGTCTCGTGTTCTCTTTTTAGAGAACCACGATTTCACATAGGAAACTCTATGTGCCATTTACAAAAATTACAAAAAGAACCACAAAATGTCAACCATCAAAAAACAATGGAAAAATAACTAATTACAATTTTAGGGAAGTAACCTTTTTGCATGATTAGCCCCACAAAACACTAATGCTTGCATTTTACTACAATTATAGCTTACATGTTACTTCATTATGTTACTGTTTATAATGTTACAAGTTTTTACTAAAACCTGCAAAGTTCTTTAATTGCAGATATTTCAAAGTTCATGTTAAGAGAAGAAGGAGCTTTTCGTATACAATGTAAATGTATCATTCAATGCAAAATATTAATCCAGGGAGTAATCCGATCACCAGTTAATGGGGTCAGGAAGGAATTATTCCCCCCCCCCCCCCTTTTTATACTATTGGCTAAGTTTCAAGGAGGGTTTTTACTGTTTGCCTTCCTCTGGATTCA